>PVKZ01005020.1:0-63147 GCA_004027375.1 Macroglossus sobrinus | reverse complement strand
CTGTGCTTTTTTACTGTGATCTCGTGATTAAAGCCGTATGTGCTTTTAAGTGTAATTCAGAGTCAAGTGGAGTGAGTTACGTGACTGTACCTACGGGACTGCCTTTCATTGACTTGCTCGTGACAAATGGTCATTTCTGAATACGTTCCTTCTCGAGAGTCAGCCCGCCCAGGGCGGTCTGACGCTGCCCTCGGAGGCCATCGCACCTGGGTCACAAACTCACGCGCACACATACATGCACTCACACACACACTCACACGTGACGGACACACTCACATGTCTGATACACACACGACGGACACACTCACATGTCTGATACACGACAGACACACTCACATCGACTGACACACACGTCTGATACACACACGACTGACACATCAACTGACACATTGACTGACACACACACATATGACACACACTCACGACTGACACACTCACATGTCTGATACACACACGGCTGACACACTCACATCAACTGACACACACAACTGACACACTCACATTAACTAACACACGATGACACACATACATCAACTGACACATGACTGACACACTCACGCCTTATACACGTACGACTGACACACACATCGACTGACACACACAATGTCTGATACACATCGACTGACATACATGACACACATGACTGACACGTGTGATACACACACGACTGACACACTCACATTGACTGACACACACATGACTGACATACACATCTGACACACACATGACTCACACATACACGACTGACACATACTCACATTGACTAACATACACGATGACACACACTCATCGACTAACACACTCGCCTGACACACACACAACTGACACACTCATTCACACGATTGACACACACACGACTGACACACTCACATAGACTGTCATGATGGCACACTCACTCATCGACTGACACGCACGATTGACACACACTATGACACACTCACACATATCGACTGACACACACGACACACAACTGACACACACGTGACTGACACAGGTGGTGTAGGCACGGTTGACAGACGGTGAACACGCAGTAGTGGCACTGTTCGGTTGGCAGCCCCCCGGGCGGCTGGGCCCCGCTGTGCACGTCGCCAGGCAGCCTCCAGGTGAGTGGGGTTCTGACGGGAAGGGTGGTCGGTGTTCTCAGCTCAGTGGGAGTGAAGCAGACGTGCAGGGTCTCCCCTGTACAGGGGAGATTCTCTCTTTCCGGCTCTTTCTGGCTCCACGTGACGCTGGTGAGAGTCCTCTGTGCGTCATCCGCGTCTGAAGTTCGTCTTTGGCACGGGACAGTCTCACGCCGCAGTCAGGTCTCCACCGTTGATGGGTGTCTGGTCGCTTTCATTAGCACTGCTGCTCTGCATGGGTTACAGTCTGGGGTGGGTGTGCGTGGGCGTTTCCAGCGGGCGTGTACCGAGGAGAGGGATGCGTGGGTTGTCGGGACTGTGTTGGCCCTCACTGGGTGACGCCAGATGGCTTGGTAGGGCGATCGTGCAGGCTCCCAGGCCTGGTTGCCCCGCACCCCCCGGCACTCGACACCCCGTCTCTCGTGGGCGTAGCCGCACCTTACTGTGGTTTGGCCAGCCTGGCAGCCGTTCCTGTGTGTTCACCTGGTAACGTCTCAGGCCGAAAGTTCTTCTAGGTGCTTTTTGGCCATTTATGTCATCGGCGAGTTGTTTTTAAGATACATCTTGTTCTGTCCTCTGGAGAGTAAATCACAAATTCGTTTTCTCTGGTGGCAGCTAATTTATAATATTGGTTTTGCTGTTATTTTATTTTATTTTGTTTTATACTATTGTGTTCGGTCCTGGCACACACTTGCTCTCGTGCCCTGGTGGTTTTACTCGTCCGTGTGTTGTCTCCGGACAAGGATGGGAGGGCGTTTCGTCTGGTTTGCAGCCGCCCCCAGCCCCTGGCACGGTGCCCGCACACGGTAGGCGTTAGTACGAGAAAGGCTCGAGTGGGGTGCGGTTCGGGGGCCTCGTCCCATCTGACTCCGTGGCGCGTCTCGCTTGGGGTGAGGGGAGAAGGTCAGGCGTGTGGCGGGGTGCCGAGCGGCCGGGTGCCGGGCGGCTGAAGCCCCGGGCCACACTGCCGGGATGTGCTGCGTGTCCTCGGGCAGCGCACGGTGCCTCGCCGTGCCCCGTCTTCTCTGTGCGACGGACACGGCAACGGTACCCGCCCCGCAGGACCTCTCCGGGGCCGTGGCGGGAGCTGAGGACGGGGCCGGGCCCAGCGTCAGCGGCACACGCGTGTGGGCTGCGCGGTGGCAGGGCCTGGGGACCAACACAGGCATGGTGCAGAGTGCAGATCGCTTTTAAAAATTACTTTACATTTTTGTTTATTTAAATAAAATACGAGATCTCTGAGACAGTTTGCGCATGCTTTGGGCAGATGAGTACGTGGGCCAGTGGGAGGCAGTGACTTGGCAGAAAGAGCCGTGGGGTGGCTGTCACCCCGCTCACTCCCCGTGGCCGAGGCCCGTGGTTCGTGTCACTAGTTAGCCTGGAAGTGGCTGCTGGGCCGCCACTACCCAGCGAGACAGACGAGTCCCCTGCTGGACAGAACGCTGTTGGAAAAGTCCTTCTTTTGTTGACCTGAAATCTGCCTTTTCTGTCACTTTATGTGATCCTGGTTCTTTTCTCTGAAGAATACAGAATAAATGGAGGTAAATGGGTCCGTTGGTCGTGTTGCTGCATTAGCATTTCCTTCTTCAACTTGAATGTCTCTGGTGGCCTTGGTCGTCCTGCTTGTGACATGGCCTTGAGGCCTTTGTCATCCCCGTCATCCTTCTCTGGGTGAACTTCACACGTCAGTGTTTCCCTCGAAATGCTCGACCTGGAGCTAACAGCCGGCTACGCTTTGCTTCCTCCGCCGACGGGAGAAGCCCACGGAAAAACGCAAATACCTTTATTAGCATTTATCAGCTGAGCCGTGTCATTAATTGACTCTGTGATACTGGGTTAGTCACTCACTGAAGCCTCATTTTTCTCAAGTCGAACGATTAGCCAATACTAATGAAAGATCATTAACGAACCTTTCCTGATATGGGTAATTTAGATGTTAGTAACAAGAAGCTAAAATATTTTGCTTTAATGAGAAAGAAAAATACATTGGCCTTCATGCTCTGTATTGCGTTCTCGCTGGAGGCCGCCATGGCCCATCGGTGTGCAAGCTAAGCAGGGGTCCCGAGGTCTCGGCGACCTCGCCGCTGGCCCCCTCAGGATGCACTGTGCAGGTAACGGTGCCTTGGGTGAGCTTAGCTTCACTGCCGGAGACAAGTGTCTTTTAGCCTCGCGGCTAATGCAGCTGGTTAACCGCGGCCGGAGTGAGGTGTCTCGGTTTACCTGGTGTCGGTTATGGAGGATGATTGTCACCCTTTCGTTGGTTTCTCAGTATAAGCAAATTATTATTTTTTTTTTAGTTTTGCTAAATTCATTTTTTAAATAACTTCACCCTTTTGATTAGAAAAAGTTCCTCGAATCCTCTTCGGAGGACTTAACGTGTGTTTCCGTGTCTGTTGCCTCTGCCACTGAGGGACTTTGGTTTCTGGGGCCAGTCAGCTGGCGAGTCCCCAGGTTTTCTGTCCTGTGGTCGCAGAGCCTTGACCGAGAGCACGGCCATGCTTTATCTGTGCTTGGACCCCTGCCTCCACTGTCTCTCCACTCCGCGGCCAGAGGGCCCTCTGAAGGCGTCCCATTCTGTCATTCCCCTGCGCCTTCCCTGGCCCGCAGGGGCCCAGCTGGGCTGGCGCGGCCGGCTCTCCATCCAGCCTGTTCTTTGCTCAGTACCTTCCCATCCCACTGTCCCCTCCGTGTCCTCGTGGCACTCACAGTTCATCATTACGTGTGCTTTAGGTAGCTGTTTTGGAAGGGACTCCTTCTAGTAGTGTCAGTGTTGGTGTCTGTCATCCGAAATACAGGACCCTTCCTGCGAATTCAGTTTAACACCATTGCCATGCTACCCGGAAACAGTAAATCGCTCACGTTTTGGTCAAGTCACCAAATGCTGCTTGGTCATTTTCTCAGAGGCTTAAAAACTCGGAGCATTTGCCAAAGGGTGTCACTTGGGCGCCCCTGGGCGCTTAGGCGGGCCCGGGCCTGTCTCCGACGCCGTGAGGCAGGGGAGGGTCCTCCTGCCTCGCCCTCAGGTCTGAGCGTAGGAAACAGACCCATTTGGGGCCGCTTTCCCTTCTGTTTTCGCGGGAGGTGGCGGCCGTGGGCCTGACGCTTCGGGGACGTGCTGGGCTGTGTCTGCCACAGTCGGTCCGGGGGCTGCACTGCCTCCGGCTCCTGAGCGTGTGTCATGCAAGGCTCTTCGGAGCCGAGCAAATCGTGGCAGAACCCTTTAGAAACTATAGTGTGTAATTCTTGAAAAGCCGCCGTGTTATTCGGTAAAGAATTCGGGGTAAGTAAGGGGTGTTGCTTTAATGGTCTGAATGATGCTTTCTGGGAAGGGCCCCCGCCATCGTCATCACAGTGACGTTACGACGTGGCCCAAGGCCCTGATGAGGCGCAGCTGCACCCTGGGGGTTCTCTCCTGCCAGTGGCGGGGAGCAGGCTCCGTGAGACGCGTGCCAGGGTCCTGGGCTCTCTCTTGAGGCTGCGTCCGGCCGTGCACCACCTGCTCTTAAGTGTTAGGTGACTCAGCCGGGCAGGGGACGGTCTGATGTCCGGGCAGGGGACGGTGTGATGTACGGGCAGGGCATAGTCTGATGTCCGGGCAGGGGACGGTGCGATGTCCGGGCAGGGGACGGTGCGATGCCCGGGCAGGGGACGGTGCGATGTCCGGGCCGGGGGCGGTGCGATGCCCGGGCAGGGGACGGTCTGATGCCCGGGCAGGGGACGGTCTGATGTCCGGGCAGGGGGCAGTGCGATGCCCGGGCAGGGGGCGGTGCGATGTCCGGGCAGGGGGCGGTGCGATGCCCGGGCAGGGGGCGGTGCGATGTCCGGGCAGGGGGCGGTGCGATGCTCGGGCAGGGGGCGGTGTGTGTCCGGGCAGGGGACGGTGCGATGCCCGGGCCGGGGTGCGGTGACACCTCTGCTCTGACATTGTCGTGAGCTCCAGCAAGTTGCTCAGCCTTTCGGCGCCCCCGCTCCGTCCCTGTAGAGGTAACCATAACGACTCCCTGTAGGGCCGGCGTGAGTGTGAAGTGAGGACATACGTGTGAGATTTCTTACGTGTGGCAGGCTCTCCATAAACGAAGCTACTTCCGTCCTTCGTGTTACCATTCTGAATACCCTCGGGTGGCGGTAAGGGTCGCTCACCCGGAAATCCAGGGGCGTTTTCGCGACGGCCATTTGGGCCTTACCTGCAGCTCTGCCCCCCACCCCCAGATCGTAGATGTGAAGAAGTGTCCACGTGATGAACTTGGCCCATTCACCTGTTTCTGATGGATTCAATGAGGGAGGGTGGCATTTGGGTAATCAGATAACGCTACCTTAAAATGATGAAAAATTATTTTTTTAACACGGTCACATTAAGTATTTTTACAGCTTAGAGATGTTGCTTAGAATGGCGTCGTTATCGACTGGCCCTGCTTTTACGTCTGTCCCCAGGGAAGGAAGAACGGGCAGGACGGTGCGAGCGACAGTGACATCCCCAAATTCGACGGCGCCGGGTACGACAAGGACTTGGTGGAGGCGCTCGAGAGAGACATCGTGTCCAGGAACCCTGGCATCCACTGGTCAGTGCTTCCGGGGGGCGAGTGGAGGTGGCGGAGAGGGCAGGCGTGGCTGCCAGCTCGGCGCGCGTCCTCTCCTGTCACCCCCTTACCTTCCGTCCGTGACTCACCCGTGACACGAGGGTGCGGATCGGCGGGACAGAACCAAGATCCTTTACGTGTTAATTCGATGTCGGTGTGGCTGACAGAGGCTGTGTATTGAGTGACATGTCCCCATGGTAACTGCCGTGTTACCCGATCACTGATCAGATTTACGCGGTAAGAATTAAACGGCGTTCCTGATTTGTTAAGGACGATGTCGCACGTGAAGCGGTTGAAAGGGTCAGTGTGGACCTCGGTCAGCCACAGTGTCCCCGAGTAAGCGTGACGCTTTGCCACTCTCGCCCAGGGACGACATAGCAGACCTGGAGGAGGCCAAGAAGCTGCTCCGGGAAGCGGTCGTCCTGCCCATGTGGATGCCCGACTTCTTCAAGGGGATCCGCAGGCCGTGGAAGGTGAGGCCGCCTGGCCGACCCGGGGACGGGCCCGCGCCCGTGCGGGGGCGGAGGGCGGCGTGGGCGTCGCGGTCCCTCCCCGCGTGCGTGCGTGCGCCGTGTCCGGGTCGCGCCACCTGGAGGGCCGCACGGCGGCCTTGTGTGCGGTCACTTGCCGCAGGGTCACGGACCCAGAGAGTCGTTCTAGGAGTTTTCTAGGTGTCTGTTCCTGTAACTATGTCAACAAGCAAATTAAATTTTACCGGTACATGGCCTTATAGAATAGGCGTTTAACCAAATAAATGTGTTTCTGAAGGTTGGCGTGTTTCTCGCTAATGCACGATTTTGATCACCTCATCTAGACTCGGTGTCACCCAACGGGTGAGTTTTCAGCGCGCCCCCTGCGTTAGCGCCCGCCCGGGGCTGGCTCCTCCCGAGACGGGGTTTCCATGTTTGCAGGCTGCAGAAGCTCGAGCGGCCGCCGCCGGGCCCTGCTGTGCCTTTGCCTGGCCGGGCCCCGCCTCTCCTCTGGCCGGGAGACCGGAGACGGAGCTGCGAGCTCGTCCGACTCTGTCCCCCGGGCTTCGCTGGGGTCCGCCTCTCCTGTCAGGACCGACTCCTCGTGTGGCCACGCACGGCGGGGGCGCCTGGCGTTTTGCGCGCCGCCCACGACTTAAAAACTTGTGTGCACAGTTATAGATTTACCCAGTTCGGGGACCGCGTTGTATACTGTGCGTTCTCTCTTTGTTTCAGCTTCGAAAACAGTGTTGAGAAGAGAGACTGAGGACTTAAAGCCGGTATCAGAGCAGCTTTAGAACAGCCGCAGTGGTAGGCGCGGCCTCCCGTCACGGTCAGCCCAGGTTTCAGTGGCAGGGCCATTTGCGCATGTGGAAGGTGGCCTGTGGCAGAGTGGAGGGTGGGCCGTGGGCCAGAGGGGCGGGTCTGGTCTAGATGACAGGTGGCCCGCGGTGGAGTGCAGGGTGGACCGTGGACTGTGGGCCGTGGACCGGAGGGCAGGCCTGGATGACGAGTCTGATGGGCGGCTGTTGCCATGGTTAAGGCCTTTGTTATCTGACGAGAGAAGGCGGGCGGGTTTGTGAGAGGCTTTTAGGGGCGTGAGTGGTAACGTCGTGGCTGGTCGGATGTCCAGCTCCGGATTCCAGGCCTCACCGAGGGGTGGCAGGGGCCCCGGATCGGGCCACACGTCACAGGTCAAGGGCTGCTTCCCACCAGGCTGCCCACACTTCAGATGCCGGCTGCGGGCTGCGGGGCCCTAGCTCACCCTCACTTTGAGCAGCTGGCTGTAAAGTTGGGCTTTCTCACTACCCCCGTGTAACTCAGTAATTCCCTAGCATGACTCACACAACAGTTTTATTACAGCCGAAGGAGGCCCCTCAGAGCCGGCCCAAGGGAGAAATGCATGGGATGAGATGGGGGGACGCTGACTGTAAGGACGGGGTGGGGTGGGGCGCTGGGCCCGTGTCCCCTCCCGGCAAGGTCGGGGCGCTGCATCCCCGCAGCACGTGGTCACGGACAGAGCCAGAGCATGGCCAGCAGGAGGCTCGCGAGCGGCGGTGTCTGGGTTCCAGTGGCGTTCGTTACACGGCCACGGCTGATCGGGGGGTGGCCCGTGACCTTTAACTCCCATCCCTGTCCCCGGGTTGATGGCACAGGGCTCCGAGCCCCAGCCCTCTGGTCACACGGCTGGCTTTTCCAGCAAGGCCAGTTGCCACCCTTCCTGAGTCATCTCTCGGGGCCACCGCGAGTCACCTCCTTAGCATGAAATTTCAGGGAGGTGAGGACGCTCCTGTCACTTGGGACAGTCCGAGGGCTTGGAGTGTGCCTTTGGGAGCCGGAGAGGCCAGTGCGCTGTGTGGCCAGCTGTGGGCGGAGCTGTCCACGGGGTTTTGTGAGGGACCAGGCGCTGTGGGAATGCCCAGGGCTGGGGCAGAGGCCGGGGGACACCCAGTTGGTGCCGCTGGAGATGGGCGGGAGAGGTGGCAGGGCCCCCACGTGCCTGGGAGGGAGGGTCTCGGGAAGCAGGGACCGAGCGCGGTGTCCGCACATCAGAGCTCGGAGGGAGAGGCTGCGGGCTGGGACGTGACCGCTGGACGGGACAGTCGGGTCTTCGGTGAACAGGTGGAGGTGACGCTGGTCGTAGCCCGTGAAGCAGCCCTGGTGAGACAGGTCGGCCTGGGACGGACGGAGGGGCGGACAGCAGCCCGCAGATGTGTAGGGTCAGGCAGGGGACCCGTCTGGGGGACCCGTCTGGGGGACCCATTAGACACGTTCTATGGCTGGGGAAGAGCCGGTTCGGAAGGGGACGCGGGAAGCAGAGGGGACGGAGGAAGGCGCGGCGTCGCAGGGAGGGGAGGAGTGAACACCGCAGGTGGCCACGGCCCCGTGTGCGCAGACCCTGACGTCGGGACCCGCTCCTGGTGGGGCGGCCGGGGGCGCGGAGGGGAGGGGACGGCGCGGCGGGAAGCGGGCGCCTGGCTGTGGCTGTGCCCGTGGCCGTAGCTGTGGGCGTTTTTGTAGCTTTCCCAACATCAATCTCGTGCAGTTAAAAGCTCCTTGTAGAGGAAACATTTTTTTTTTTATAAATCTAGTGTTTTAAATCCCGGTGGCCCCTGGCGGGTCTGGGGGTCCATGTTGCAGCCGGAACAGGGGTTGGACCGTTTCTGAATTGAGTTTAAGAAACTCGGACACACATGTCATTGTAAAGTTTAAATCCCCAGCTTTCAACTAAATTAACAGATGGGTCGGACTTGCTCTTAAGATCGGCGACGGTTATGCAGAAGGACTGTGATGCTGGCTGTTTCCGTCGCCGGCAACGTCAGCATTGGGGACCCCGTCAGTCTTCAGACCAGGAGTGCTGGTCCCAAACGGTTCTTACTCCTCGTTGGTTCCCTGTTAAGAATGCTTTCCTGTTCGTGTATTCTCGAAAGTGAGAAGTAGCTAAGATCCAGAGTCCGGTCCGTGTGGCGTTCAGTGGCCCTTTCATGAGTGACACTAGTTTGTGTGCACGATGAACTCTCTGGCTGGTAAAACGCCAGCTAATTCGGTTCTGTTGAATCCCCACGGGGTTTCAGTGACCTTACTAACTAAGGAACGGCTCTTTCTTTGTGGTTATTAGAAGCTGGGCTGTGAGTTGTTGAGAAGGACGGGTCTGTTTATTTTCGTTTTGTCCACACAGCGGTCTCTCCTGAGTGATGCTCAAACCTGCGCGTGTTTACCTGCTGCCAGTTCTGGGGAAGGTGGGCTGCTTCTGTCCTTGTCGCCCAGGCCCTGGTCAGCCCACGTCTGAGTGCCTCTGATTCGTGACATTTGGTGACTTCGCCCTTCACGTCGTTCCGTCTATAAAATGAGACTCGTGCCGAGTTCACCGTGATTTTCTCGTAACAGCTGAGCTTCTCTTCTGCTGCGACGTTTTGCTCCTGCGGTGCTCGCGGGAGAGCGTTCTGACCCAGTCAGCCGCTCGCTGAAACAGACCTTCTGTGCCCGCAGGGCGTGCTGATGGTCGGCCCGCCTGGCACTGGCAAGACCATGCTGGCCAAGGCCGTGGCCACCGAGTGTGGCACCACCTTCTTCAACGTGTCCTCGTCCACGCTGACGTCCAAGTACAGAGGCGAGTCTGAGAAGCTGGTCCGTCTGCTGTTCGAGATGGTGAGTGGTGCCCTGCTCAGGTGTCAGGGCGCGGTCCGGGCAGGCGAGTGACGTCGCTGAGTGACGTCGCTGTGATCCGGGTCATTCCTGCAGCGGCCTGCTGCGTTTCATCCGTGACACGCTGGTGCGGCGCGGGATGGCGGGCGTGTGGGCTGTGAGGTGGCTTCGGTGTCCCTTCCTTGCTGAGGTGACGCGCGGCCCTCTGGCCCCCCGTCCATGAGGGCGGGAGGCTTGGAGGTGCCCCCGGGCCCGTGGGCAGGGCGCGCGGGAGCCCATGGTAACGCGTCGCTGAAAGCGCAGTCAGAAGTTGATCTGCCACCGCGGTGTGTCCCTTTTCCCGAAGCGGTGGCAGCAGCTACTTGCGCGTGCGTACTCGAGGACGGAGGGTGTGGTTTAGCTTAGAAAGCTGTGTCACGGACGTTTCCTGACACAGAAGTAGCAGAACAGTGCCGTGAACCCCCATGTGTCCGCCGCCCAGCCTCAGCGACCTCATACCCTAGCCCGTGTTTCTGGAACTTTCCTTCATGGATGTGAGCGATAGATTCAGCCTCACTCAGTGACCAGACGTGAGGTCACAGCAGCGAGAAACGCCTGCTCCTCCTTGCCGGGGTGGTGGAGACGGCGTGTCGGAGGTTCCGCTCACTGAGTGCTTTCTCTTCGCGTTCCCGCGAAGGCCAGGTTCTACGCCCCCACCACGATCTTCATCGACGAGATCGACTCCATCTGCAGCCGCCGGGGCACCTCCGACGAGCACGAGGCCAGCCGCCGGGTCAAGTCCGAGCTGCTCGTCCAGATGGACGGTAACCGCCTCCGGCCGCGGCCTCCGGCCCGTCCCGTGTCCCGGGGGCGCCTGGGGGCGCGCTCCGCGGCTTCGTCCCCGGGCGGGTCTCCGTGCGCGGCCCCGAGGGCGGTCTGGGCCTGTGCGTCCGTGCACTTCTCATTCGGTCGCGCGTCCGTCTGGTAAGGGTCAGTGTCAGGGGCACGGAGACGAAGAATGTCGTGGCCTTGGAGGGGTTTCTGTTGGGAGCAGAGGTTCCGGAGGCGGGCCCGGGGGGCGTTGCGGGCCCGGGGGGCGTTGCGGGTCCGGGGGGCGTTGCGGGCCCGGGGGGCGTTGAGACCCTTGGGGAGGCCTGCAGGGCCGACCCGGTTTCACAGTGATGTCCAGGCATCATTTACCTTTGCCTCCAGCCTCGTTCCCTTACAAGGGGCTTCCAGGGGCCGGGGGACATGGGGGCCGTAATAAACGGGGAGCAGACGGGGAGCAGGAGCCGACGCAGAACCCAGCGGTTCTCCACTGAGTTTAGACGGTCAAGAGATTTCCAGAAACGTAAAAAAAAAAAAAAAAAAAACCCACCCTTTTTATTTTTTTGGTCTGGAAAATCACAGTGGTTTTTCATAAGAGTATTTAACGTATTAACAAACAATGGCTTTTATTAGCGCTTTACAATGAGTTGATACTTTAAAAAACTCTGCGTTTCGCTTTCTGGTGGGAGGCGTGGGTGGATGCCTGCCACACACACGCAAGCTCCACAGCACGCGGTGACAGTCCGGAGTCTGTGCCGGGGTCCTGGGGCCGAGGACCGCGCGGGCCTCCAGCCCAGACGGGCAGCAGGCGCTCAGGCGGTGACCATGTGGCGTCCCTTCGG
The DNA here is from genome assembly GCA_004027375.1 of Macroglossus sobrinus. Taxonomy (NCBI): domain Eukaryota; kingdom Metazoa; phylum Chordata; class Mammalia; order Chiroptera; family Pteropodidae; genus Macroglossus; species Macroglossus sobrinus. Next base: position 51,685 of record PVKZ01005020.1, on the reverse strand, counting down.
GCCAGAGCTGGACCCCAGGGCACCCGGCACGCAGCAGGGGCGGTGGCACTCAGATGAAGGGGTTGCGGGGAGCCGAGCCGAGGCCGGCTGGGACACACTCGTGGACGTTGCTGCAGGGAGAGGCTTGGGCGAGCCCCAGCGGGAGAGTGTGATGGGCCCAAAGCCGTGTCCCCGACACGTTACCTGGTAGTCGTGTGGTGCACGAGGAGGCCGTTTGAGCAACCTACGAGAAAACAGCGTTAGAAGGACCCCGAGTGCGTCGCGGTGAGACAGCCGTGGTGGCCCGCCCGCCCGTGGGTGCTCATCGCACACCCGCCGTGGGCGTCGCGTCCAGCGCCACGCACGGGAAGGTGTGGGGGAGGGTCACTGCAGCCCCCGCCCCAGACACCGGCCGTGTCACTTCTGCTGGAGAGACGGGGAGAGCAGCGGTGTGTCTGTGCGGAGGGACAGAGAGGAACACACGTCACGTGCTCTGAGAGTAGTGCTGGACTCGAACGAGCTGAGCTTCAGAAAATTTCGTGTTTGTGACTGCTGATGATTAGTCGGACAGCGGGATTCTTTGTGATAATGACTCGAATAGTAGTTTAGTAATAATTTATCAACAAAATGCCATATTGAACTGGGTTGCTCTAAATCCACGACTTTGCTGTGTCAGGCTAGAAACTCTGGTCAAGTTTGAGTTTCTGATTTTTTTTTTTTCACTGCATATTTTCCAGAGTTCCTGTGTGACCTTAAGGTTTTTATTCTAAAATTGTAATTCTGAAAAAGGAGACTCTACATACATGCATTTGGATGGGTATAAAAAGAAATGGTTTTCTCAGTAGTGACTGATTATTAGGTTTATTCTTAAATTTCTCGGTTATTTTTTGAGTCACTTAGAAGTTCGAAGGAAAAGACTGTTACGGTGTAACCCGCTTTTCAAGATGATGACTGCAGGCAAGTGTATTGAGTAGATGTGACCCCTTCTGTTCTCTCTTGAGATCAAATAGACGAACAACTAAAAAAATTTTGAGGAATTTAGAGAAAAACAGAGAATGTGACCTCCTATGCCTTCTCCTTCCAGAGGAAGAATGCACTCATTTCCCTCAGGGAGAAGCACGTTTTCTTACCGGCCGGAGCCCAGCGATGGGCTGAGTGACGCCCCCGCCGCGCGCCCTGGTGGCTGCTGCGTGCCGGGCGCGTGCGGAGCCCACCCCCCTCGCTGCGGCCGGCGCCGGGCACGGTCGCGTGGGCGCCGGGGCACGGGGCTGCAGGGAAAACCCTCTCCCCCTTGCTGTGCGTAGGCGTGGGAGGCGCCCTGGAGAGCGACGACCCCTCCAAAATGGTCATGGTGCTGGCCGCCACCAACTTCCCCTGGGACATTGACGAGGCCCTGCGGAGGCGGCTGGAGAAGAGGATCTACATCCCCCTGCCCACAGGTACGCGCCCGGCCTCGCGCTCGCTCTCTGTCCCTGCCGTGCCCTCCGCTGGGAGGTCGACGGCGTCACAGAGTGACGGGGCACAGGGGAGGGTGCGCGGCTCCGTGGGTCACACACGCGGTGGCTCCGGTCCGTGGGCTCGCAGGCGCTGCCTCCCTTCCCCCGAGCGTCCGCGTGTGATCTCCCGCCGGCCGGTTCACGGAGCAAAGCGGCTAACGGCAGCACCCGTCTCCCCGCAGCGGAGGGCCGGGCCGAGCTCCTGCGCATCAGCCTCCGCGAGGTCGAGCTGGACCCCGACATCCAGCTGGCGCACATCGCCGCCCAGATCGAGGGCTACTCTGGCGCCGACATCACCAACGTGTGCAGGTTCGTGGGGTCTGCGGCCCGGGGCGGCGGCTGCGTCAGCGGGACGGGCGGGGGCGATGAAGCCGGCGGCCCCTGGCGTGACTGCCGCCGCCCGTGTCCTGGACACGGCTTCCCCCTCGTCTTGCCTTATCGTACACACCGTCCCTGGTCACTGTCAGATGAACAGTCATGTAGCAGGATGGTCCCCTGCTCCGAGAAACCGTTGTGCCCAGCGGGCAAACGATGCCGGTGGCAGCTCCAGGTTAATCTGGCCCTACGTTAACCCCAGCCACATGTACATCAAATACTAACTAGTTTAGGCGGGACTATTTTCCTATAGGCACATGAACAGAATTGACCAGTTTAAGCTGTGAAAGATTCATGTATGTTAACATTTTCATTTCGATTTAGTGGTATCCTAGTTTTTAGACAATTCACATTGTTCAGTGGATTTTTTTTCTTTTAGTTCCTACTTTCCTAATCATACCTAAGTTGACCTAAGCGGCCGTGGTGAACGGGGCCACGCTGTGAGTCACCTTAACATGTCCCCGTGTGTTTGCTGCCACGCGCACAGTTCAGACGTCACGGCTCTGCTTCTGTTTCCGGAACTCCTTGGCGGCCTCCGAGGAGCCCGTGGGGACAGTTGGGTGCCCTCGGAGCCCTTTGTGTCCTCCCCCGCCTGTCCCGAGCCCCCGGCTGTGCAGCCCACTGCAGGCAGCACTGCAGACGCATGTCGCGTGACCCCGCGGCTCTGCCCGCGGCCACGCTGCGGGGGGCGTGGGGCGGCCCTGTGCGGGGCGGGCGCTCACCGGCCTGGTGCCTTCCAGGGACGCGGCCCTGATGGCCATGCGGCGGCGCATCAGCGGCCTGAGCCCCGAGGAGATCCGCGCGCTGTCCCGCGAGGAGCTGCAGATGCCCGTGAGCAGCGGCGACTTCGAGCTGGCCCTGAAGAAGGTCGCCAAGTCCGTGTCCGCTGCCGACCTGGAGAAGTACGAGAAGTGGATGGCGGAGTTCGGGTCCGCCTGAGCCCGTCGGCGCCTCCGTTCCCGGTATTTTCCTGTATAAAATGTGAAGCGATTCCCGCAGTTAAAAAAAAAAAAAAGAAAAAACAGGTTTGCAACGTTTCATTGGATTTTCACTTACGGGACAGCCATGTAAAACCAGAGTGTAAATGTCGGAAATGGGAGAAGCTGACAGAGAGAGGGCCTGGGGGCCTGTCGCCTGGCCACGCGCCCGGCCACCCGCGGGTGCACCGCCTCCGCGCACCCCAACCGGGGCCGGGGCGCAGGGCCGGTCGCGATGCTGGCGGGAGCTGGCTCTCGAGGGGTGGGCGGGCCAGGTCTTGCTGCGGGCGCTGTCTCCGTGTTTTCCTCGTCTGTGCCCTGAGCACGGGGGCCTCCCACGTGTCGACTTCAGACGTCAGCGCTGAGTTCGTGTCAGAGTCGTCACTTGTCGTTAAGAAGAGCGGCTTTGCGTGGAAACGTGCACAGGCGAGGCGAGCCTCTGGAGCCAGCTGTTCCTGTCCGGCGGTGTCCTGGTCGGGGCGCCCGCCGCCACCCCCACTCCTCTGCCAGCCCCATCGTCATGGACAGAGCTCAGGGCGGGGGGCGGCCCCAGGGGGCCGGGTGGTTTCTCTGGCCTTTGGGACTTTCTGCCTGTGGTTCTCACACTTCATGTTGAAAGGGGGCCGCGGAGAACAGAATGACTGCTTAAGACGCACGAACAGAATGACTGCTTAAGACGTACGTCTGCATCCCAGACTTCTAAGTTTGTGTTCACTTTTCTTTTAATATAATCAAACAGGCAAACCCTTCATTTTTTCGAGCTCCAACATGGTTTGATTTGTGCTGAATTTGACTTTCATGTTCTAAATAGTACTTCTATATTCTAAACAAGTCCACTCTTGTGGCTAATGCAAAACAAACAAAATTTTACAGTTTTCCAGATACTTATTTAACAGAATCACATTATCCTTAAAGAACGACGTCCACTCGAAAACTTTACATTGTTCTCTGTCTGCGTTGAGAACACGCACACACAGTAAGATCGGGGTAGAAATCTGCCAGACTGGTTCAGTCCAGCAGAAACTAGATGACAGGAAGAGGCCGGAAGAGTAGATGGCCTGTGCCTAATCTCTTTGCTGTGGAAAAATCCCCAAACCAGTCCGCGCAAAACCGAGCAGTAACTCGGAGAGAAGGAGAACTCGGCGTTACTCCGCGCGGTCCCCGGGGCGCTGGCGCCCTGCGTGTCTGGGCGCTGTGCTCGGTGGCAGCCCCCCTGACAGACAGCGTTTGTGCCCAGCTGCTGGCTTGATTCAGACTTAGACCATGACAGGGGAGGGAGTTGCTATGGTTGCGAGTAGTAACGTTGGCAGAAGGGCAGGAGTTGTCATGGGTTACCGGCCGGGACGAGGCGTTACAGGTTGTGACGGGAAGTGGGAGCTGCCAGGGTACAAAGTGCTACGAGGCGGGTGCTGCTTGGGGCACAAACAGGTACATTCGTGGAGCAAAGGTACAAACAGTTACATCTGCAGGTGGAGCAGAGTGCAGGTGAGCTCTTGCACGCAGCAGGCACTTGTGCAGAAAGCAAGCGTATTTACAGGAGCACAATGGAAAGCTGATTAGGTGTTAATGAAAGGCCCCCGTATTTCGTCTTCAGCATGTCCTGGTGACCGTCGTTTGAAATCGCATTCATCCCGTGTTGATTGGACGGCTCGCGTGGTCAAGCTTTTGTAAACTGTGTGTTTGATGACATCCTGAATTGTCAGCTTTGCTGAGCACCTGCTGATTAGTTAGAACTCTTCAGACACTTAGAAAACCACCCGGCGTCTCACTTACGAGAGTCTTTCCCTGCTAAGAGCTAGGTAATTTTCAGGTAACTTAAGTCTGACTCTGAACTCCAGTATTCCTCTCCTAGTGTAAATGACAATCTATACTTCCGCGGCGTAGATCATAAGAGTTAAAATTATACCGCATCGCAATGTTATTTTAATCGAATTAGTTCACTTTAAAAATAGAACGAGAGAGAAATTTCCTTTTGTTTATTTTAAATTAAAAAATAATCCCATGAAGATAATCTTGCAAAATATTGCCATTCAGTTGCCTTTTTCCCTTAAGTCCTACGGGCAGTTAGTTAGTCCTTAAAACATGAGTGTTTTTCTAGAACTCGTTTGTATGCTTTGGTTGGTTGGTTAGACTGTGTTTCCAGGTTTCGTGTTACCAGCCTTGGCACGCATTTCGTTTTTAAAAACGCCTTCGTGGATAACGACGTGGTACTTGGGACTTTTAAGAATCGTCGGTGAGGCAGTATTTGGAGACATGAGCTTCCTGGAGGCTGATCTTCACCGAGTGAGGCAAGTCGGTGCTTTTTAAATTTCCTTTGCTTCTCGTTTCGCTGTCAGTGGACGGCGAGCGCCCTGCACGTCCTGATCCCCTGGGGTTCCCCCTGGGGTCCCCCCCGCCTCGCAGTGCGTGGTTGGTGGGCCGTCCTCTGAGAGACGCCGCGCCGTCTTACCGGGGACGAGCATGTGCTGCTCTGATTTGTCTTTTCTGTGCCGCGTTGTCGGACGAGAAGGGTTTGGTCCCTGCCGCGTCCGGAAGCGTGGGCATCTTGGCTTCTGCGGCATAGCCATGCTCGCACGGAGTCCGGGCGGGTCCTGCGTCTGGCAGGGCGGCTGCGTGGGAGACGGTGCCGGCGGTGGCCCGGGCAGCGTGGCTTGGGCTGGCGCGTCCTGTGACCGCTCTGTGCAGCCCCCGGCTGCAGCCAGCAGGGCGCGTCCCGGCCACGCGTCGGAGCCGCGGGCCTCGCGTGAGCTTCTGAAAGACAGCGTGGGCGAGGCCGCCTCCTGCTCTTTACGTCTGCTTCGGAGTCAGGCCAGCTCTCCCTTCCTCGGAACAGCATAGCTGGTGTAGATCTGGCTGTCCTCGTGAAGTTTTTCGTCACTTCCCAAGCTACTCATGTGTTGAGGACAGGTACACGTGGAGTCACGGTAGCACGTGAACACGTGACATGTCTAGTGTAAGCGTTCTGCTCTCAGAACGCCTTCGTTTGTTAGAGGGGTTGATACTGGTGGGCGGTCCCAGACAGGTGGCTCCTCCGTGGAGATCGGAACCCCCAGGGACCCAAGTGGACGATGCCGCTTCTGGTCAGTGGCCGCACAGGTGTTCCAGACTCACCTGACCCTCGTGGGCTCGGGCCGCGGCCTCCAGAAGTACAGGACGGTGTGGCCGAGGACGCGTGTGGGCCAGCCGTGGGGGCCAGCTTTGGGGGCCAGCTGTGTGGCCGAGGACGCGTGTGGGCCAGCCGTGTGGACCAGCTGTGTGGCCGAGGACGCGTGTGGGCCAGCTGTGTGGGTCAGCCGTGTGGACTAGCTGTGTGGCCGAGGACACGTGTGGGTCAGCCGTGTGGACCAGCTGTGTGGCCGAGGACGCATGTGGGCCAGCTGTGTGGGTCAGCTGTGCAGTTGCCAGCTCTGTGGGCCAGCTGTGCAGTCACCTGGTACAATATTCGAATGTCAAAAAATGGGCGAGATCACTAATTACTCAGAAAGCGAGCGGGCCAGGACCTGATGGCTCTGCCACGCGCACACAGGTACAGCGAGACAGAACGTGGCCAGGGGCCAGTTCACAGTGTCATCGTCACGCCCACCCCGGCCGCGCAACCCGACTCTGCCGAACACGGAGTGCTGTGTGTGCTGTAGAATCCACGACGTGAGCCACGTGACCAGCCAGCTGGCGCGGGCACTCCGTGTCCCCCTGCCCTAGCGCGAGGGACCCGAGGTGGCTCGGGCCGTGTGGGCTCCGGCTCCTTCACCGCTGTCTGGGTTACCGAGTGTCTCTGTTGCAGAATTACTAGATTCCCACGCTTCTCTAGTCTCCTTGGCGATAAGCCACCCCTGGATGCATCCTGGGTGACGGGCGTGACACGCTCGCGAGATTCGGTGGCCGTTCCCGGGAAGGGGTGTCTTCACTGGTGTGAGGAAGCAGTAGTGACTGTTCCGTTAACGTCTTTTGTGTCTTTTATTTCTCAACTGTTTTAATCGTATGGGAGTTTTCACATGCCACTTAATTTGTGATGCACGTAACGTTTACCTGAATCTCAGAGTCCGTCGCAACAGGAAAGGAGTCGGAATTACAGTTGGAGGGAACGTTAGGGGATAAAAATATTTAACACCCAAATGTTTTATTCTCATCTCCACTGATTACTTTGGCAGAAAATACTACAGACTCTGTTGCAATGATTATGTTTACTTATTTATACTTTTAATTAGGTTTTTCATACTTATTTATTTAATTTTTTAGGACGTTTGCTTTTAATATTGTGTCTCGATGTGGAAACTATGTGAGCATTCAAAAAATAAAATCTTTAAGGTAATAGATCTGTTTTAAAACATTTCCCAAATGAACAATAATTTGAATTTTTATTAGGTTTTTCATCTCCAGACAACTGGTTAGCTTAAATAGTTCTGAGTTTCCCAGTGGCTCGTTAATAAAAACAAAGATATTAAAGTAATGTCATTACATTTACTCCTTTTATTTTACCTTTTTCGTGTCTTCGCTGACCTTACTTTGTGTGTGTGTGTAGATAACCTGGGTGCTGCTTTGTCACCAGCAGTGTGTAGGTTTCTGTACGCTTGGACATCTGACACAGCCAACAGGAGGTTAAGATGGAAGCTTTTCTCTATGAAAAGGCCCTCGTTTGATATTATTTTCAAAACTACAAAATGCACTTTCGTTTCTCCGTCTCCAAGATGACGATGTGTCGCCCTGTGGAAACGCGGCATCTTTGCAGTGTCGTTCCCAGGGTCTGCCTCGGCCGGCTGGGCTTAGCGGGAAGGAGCCGAGTCCAGGTTAGAGTCGCTTCATCACCTGTCCAGCTTTGCGCGCCCAGCGTTTCTTCTCACCCCGTTTGCCGTCTCCCCGTTAACTTTTTTTTTTTTAACGCTGACATTTGCATTTCAAATATTTGTCTTCCTCTGGGAGAGCCAGCCACATGTTCCAAATTAACCCTCCGTGAAATGTCCAAGCTACTCTCCCCGTCTTCACTATGGCCGGGTGCTTCACTTCGGGGAGCAGTGTCGGACACAGCCCGCGTCCCCCCGCCTTCTCGTGGCGTCGTCCGGACAGGCGCGGGTGGCAGCGTCAGAAGCCTGGGGACCGAGCCGTGGCTGTGCCCACCCGCTCAGAGCCTGGGCACTTCCTGAGAACACAGACGGACACATGCTGTGCAGGTGGCAGACGCCGCCTCCGTTCCCGCGGTGGGGACACAGAGTCCGGCTGGGTCCCTTCACTGTGTCACAACGGTTTGTGAGTGTGCTGTTGGATTTTTGTTTCAGTGTTTGTCTCCCAGTATTTTAAACTTAATTTAAAGAAAAAAGATGTTCCTAAATCGTATTTATTCACTGTGACTTCCCTCACCTTTTGTGCTGCTGCCTCTCTGCTGGTTTCGTGAGCCCGGTGGTGTTTGTGCCTGGATTGTAATTTGCTAATAAATTCCCGGAGTGCTGCTTGTCAGTGTGTTCATTGTGGCTCCTGTTGGGTCTGCGGTCGCTGGTGCGCGCACTGTCCCCGGGGGTGGGGCTGGGGAGGGTAGTGAACCCCTCACTAGTCAGGGCGACTTCCCCGGGGTTCCGGTTCTTAGAACACCGCCTCCCGCCAGGCTGGCATTCGTGCTGGCCACGTGCGTTACGCTGGCAGTGTCAGGGCCGAGGCGGGTAAGACGAGGGGCCTCTCGAATCCTGGTGGCTCCACAAACACGCGTGTCATTCGTGTGGCTCCACCGCAGAACGGACGTTCCAGAGGGTGGCTGTGTCCAGATGACTGTCGTCTGATTTTACGAATCCCCAAACTTTCTAATCACAGATTTTATTGACGTCTCTGAGCAGTTTCAGACACATTAACAGCAGGAGCGCTCTCGTACCCCACCCCCCATCAATGCCTGTCACTGATGTCTCGCTTGGGGCCAATCCGCGTGGACACGTCCTGCTGCTGCAGATCACGCTTAGAGTCCAGGGTCGTTCCGTGCTGTACGGGTAGTGGGTTATCACGAATGCATAATGTCGTGTGTCCATCGTCACAGTGTCACGCAGAACGGTTTCACCCCGAAGAGCTCCTGTGCTCCAGCTAGTCACACACTCACACACACACACACACACACACTCACATACATACACACACAATCTCACACACACACTCACACCCCCCCTCCCACCCCGGGCAGCCTCTCCTGATGTTACTGTCCTTCTCGTTTGCCTTTCTGGAATGTCCCGCGGTTGGAGCCTCCCACGCCCCCCTCAGCCCTGTCTGTACGTGGCCAGCGCTGCCAGTGACGGGACATGGCGACTGGCTCGTACGGCAGAGCGTCCCTGAGTGTTGGGTGTCTGCCCAGAGGATCCAGGGACCTCGCTGGAAACCGAGAGGACGGAAGAAGCAGAAAGGCAGGGGGCTCACGTCTCACGTGCCTGGGTCCCTCAGCTCAGTGTCCGAGGCCGCAGGCTCGTGCTGGCGTGCTCCCCTCCCGTCCGACCAGCTCAGCCAGCCGCACCCGGCCCGGACGGACGTGGCGGTCACCTGCGCTTCCCGAGGCTCCTCATGCTCAGGCCTCGCTCCTGCGACCTCAAGGACAGGCGGGGAGGGCCGTCGGGGGACAAGCTCGTGTGTCCAGCGCCCGCGTCCAGCCCTCTTTGGGATCGGAAGGGGTTGGGGCCAGCTCAGGACCTTTCAGATGTGCGTCCAGGGGGACCCTCAGGGCCGGGGGACAGGCTCAGTGTCTTTTTCCAACCTTATGGATGCTGCAGATAGGGTGTGAAGAAAGCGAACCAGACAGCGAAACATTCACCGCTGACCCTCAAGCCTCTGAGTCAGACCCCTTACCCAAGCTGACGATAGCGAAGAATAAGAAACACGACATAAATTCCCATTCCAGGATTGGAACTGAGATTTGTAACATTTACTACGTGCCAGGGACTTTTATTTTATGAAATCCCTACAGTAGTTCTGAGGTCACCCGTCCCTCGGTCCCCTTCCCTTCCCTGTAGCGCCGTGTTGCCAGGAGACCGAGGCTGTATCCAGTACACGATGTGTGTGTGTAACGACAGGGAAAGACGGTGTCCCCTTGTGGTGAGGCGGACACAGAGTTGGGCGTTGGCTGCCGTTGGCCGTGCCCGAGTGTGCACACACACACACACCTGCTCTCAGGGCAGGCTTCGGGAAGGAGCCGGTCGTCCTGAGTTTCCACGAATCACGTTCAGACCGCCTGCTTCACCAACACGGAGATCTCTGAGCTAGTTCATCCGTGAGGTTTTCAGCAGCACTCAGCCCGCCGGGTGACGAGCCCGGAGCCATCAGTTCTTGTGTCGTCGCCGCCCGTCCCCGGGAGAGTGGCCCCCGTGAACTTGGACTGGGTCCTGTGTCCCTATCGGAGAGAGCGGCCCCCATGAACTTGGACTGGGTCCTGTGTCCCTATCGAAGGCTCCACCGTGGAGCCGAGTTTGGGCCTCAGTGCACAAAACGCTGTCAGTGAGCGCATCTTAAATAACCTCTTTAAACAAGTGACCATCGTATTTTATAATATTATAATATTAACCCTAAACTATCGTGTCTCCAATTAAGTCATTGGGGATGGATGAATTGAGCTTCATTTGGCATTTGCAAAATACCCCAAGCTGTTTTTCAAACCTGTTGAAATAGAGTTTGTAACATTTTTTCAAACACACTCATCAAGTATATTTTCTCTCATTTTTAAACTTTTGTGGATTTTAAGGAAAACTTCATCCATGTGTTTCTGATTCGTTGGTACTTATCACAGACATTTTTTTAAGCATTTGTTTTCCAAGAAGCCTCAGGAGCCCTCCAACTTTAAAAGCCTGTTTCCCGATCCACATTTTTTTGCCCTCAAAGAATGTGGAGGAAATGTTTCAGCTCAGTTTGCAACGCAGAGCTGTGTGTCTAAGCTCGTTCTGAGTTAATATAATAGGTTCTTCTGCATTCGCTGCGAGAAGCAGCTTCGTCTGTGTCTCTTCGGTGCAAATTGTCCTGTAATAAAGCCACGCTCTCCTGGAGACAGCACACTGACGTGCCGTCTTCCCAGAGTCACAGCACAGGTGACAAGCGCGGGCTGATCAAACACGTCAGCTTAAATCGTTGGGGGTCTGTCACGTGTGCCGAACGTTTGCACGCGCGTACATATTCAGATGTGCACGCATGCACCTATAATGCGTCTGAATTCCTCCAGGGTATCTTTCCGTTTTTACCTCTGCTTCCACATTCTAACACGACGCGACCGTGTTCGGGGTTACGTTAATTTGCTGGGGAGTGGCTATGAGCGAGCTTGCTGTCCCCCCACCTGAGGTTCGGGTGGGCGGGTCCCTGCCACCTCGCACTGGTTCTTGGAGGGGAGCTTGTCACACAGTTTTAATTGAACAGGCCGAGTGTACGCAATCGTCTCGGAAACGGTAAGGGCACTGCATTAAAGGCAGAAGGAAATGTGCTGACAGCTAATCGGACAGGATGTCACAAGCCGCGGGGACTCGGGGACAGGTCTGCAGGCCCGGAGCAGCGGCAGAATGGAGCTTGCTTAAAGCCGCGACGAGAACCGTGTCCGGGAATATTCACGTTAAGGGGACACGAGCGTCTTTCCTGGGTTCTCACGAGGGAATCGTGTGAAATGCGTATTTGCTAAATTGCAGAAAGTAACCGCTTCTGTTCTTGTTCTCAATGGGAACTTCCGTTTTTTCTCTGAATTTTTGAGTGTGGGATTATTAAACAATGAAAATACCTTCCGTGCTTTTTAAAGCACACCAGTTTCTTATGTATTTTGTTAGTGCTGTAAACGAACTCAATGTTTTAGAAAGAGCTTTGATGATAAATTCCTTTCAAGAACGAACACCTACATTTTTCTTCATTCAAACCAAAATGAAAAACTTGTTCTCCGAGGAGAGACTTTTAACCTTTTACTCTGTATTTTTCCATCTGACAACTATTTTTTACTTTGTGAAGGAAATATGCTTACAGATTATTAAGCTCAGTTTTAGAAACCGGTGTTTATCGAAGTCCAGCCAATCCCCGCTCCAATGTCATCTCCCCAAAGCCCTCGGCCTAGAAGCTCGTCACAGCTCTCGAGCTCACGTCACTTCTCTCGGTCGTTGTCACTGCGCCCTGGGACAGGGCCCCGCAGGCTTCTGTGACGACGCCTCGCCGTCGGGCAGATGTCTGTGAGCGTCACGTGTCACCATATTGACAGTTTATAGGATATAGTTCGCAGTATTTTTTGTACGTAATTTGTAAAAACATTCAGTTAGAAAACTATAGACCGGCAGAATGAAAACATCAAAAGATAATTTTGTTTACACGATACCCTCGAAGAATCACGAGCCGTGTTCGCACCGAGACTGAACCCGCCTCGTTTCTCACGCCCCGCGCCGACGGGGTGCGGTGACGCGCCTCGTTCCGGGGCCCCCGTCGGTGGCATCGGGAGACGTTAGTTCCCACACCTAGCTGTGTCGTTCTAAGTGCAAGGACATCTGGCTATCGCTGGAACTCACGGTTTCATAATCCCCTCTCATTCCGCAGACGCCTCCGTGTGACCGTTAGATCCGCCAGGTCCCCGGCATCAGCCCGTCCTTGCAGATAACCGGGAGGTGCGTTTTCTGTGAACAGTGCCGAACCCCTGCACTCCTTTGTTCGGAAAAGTGGTTTCAGGGTCCATGGGCACATACCGTTTTTAGTAACAAAATGACAGAATAGTGGGGACGTCCTTGGGTCAGGGGCTGAGTGTGCCTCCCCGCCTGCCTCCCAAGCCCCCCGAGCCCCGAGTTCCGGTTCTCCGGGTCCCCTGGAGCTTTTCCTGGTTCTGCTGAGTCCTCGAGTAACATGGGACTCGTTTAATTCTTCTTGTGAGTTTTCGTTTCTCTTCCGTCTTAACTCCCGACATCAGATACAGCAGGGGTGTCCGCGTCCTTCCCTTCGCTCACCGGTGACCCCTGCGCCCGTGTCCACAGCGTGTATGGAGAACATCCCCCGAGAGGCACCAGGGCGTGAAGGTCCCACATGTGGGCTGGGACACTGGGACAGTGTCGGCTGCCTAGGGCAGCACCGTGGCTGGCCGACCGCTCCGTGGCCCCCGCAGGAGGAGCGGAGCCCCCTGAGAGCTGAGGGGGGTTGGCAGAGGGGACCAGGAGGGGGACGGACTCACAGTCACCAGCAGCGGTGACAGACGGGCCCGACAGGCAGACGCAGGGAGGGCAGCCCTGTGGCCGGCTGGAGAGGCTGGACGTGGGCCGCCCGTGTTCGGTCTCGCGTGGACTGCCCTCCCGTGGAAGCATCGGCCCTGCCCGTTGGCTCGAGGTCTGCGAGCCACGTTGGCCAGGGCCTGAGTGTCAGCCCCAACCCCACCACCACCACGCTGGGCGCCTGGGCGCATTCCTGAGCCTGTCTGCGCCTCCGACTGCACCTTCCCTACTGAACATCGGCAAGACGAGACGGGCTCCTGAATTGTCTCTTTCTGGCTGCGTGTTAGCCCCCAGGAAGTGGTCACCACGGTGCCGAGCCACGGTGGCACGGGGCAGGCTTTCCCGGGGCCAGCTCGGGCACCGAGGACTGACTGCTGCCAGCCCCCAGCCGCTGGCAGCCTGAAACCGGTGAGTGTCACACCGGGAGTTGCACGCACATGTTGGGGCGCCCCCTGCACGGCCCCCTGGGTAGCAGCGCGTTGCTGGTACGCTTTTAACTCAGGGTGGGGTTCTTTCTCTCTGCAAACGGCGGCTTTAGCTGCCTGGCCCGGCAAGGACCAAATTTCTCCCTGCCTACAGCAGAAGTGAAAAAGCAAGCATTCTTTCTCAAAGAAGAGGCACTTTAAATGGGGCTTTCCAGACACACGCTGCGGGTGGCGTGCGTCACCCGACAGTCCCACGGGGCCCGCGCGCCTGCCTGCAGCCACGTTTGTTCATCCTGTTCGCCTTCTACGGGAGAGAAAAGGCATCGCGTGGTGTCCCAGGGCCTCGGGTCCCACCGGGGAGGTTTCCAGGGCTTTCCGTGTGAGGAGGGGTCCCGCCAGCACGCAGCCTTCCATGCGTTCTCAGTTGACTCTGATGCAAAGGGCGTTTGCTTGTAGATAGATACTCACCCCGCAGCTCGGACACTCAGACGCTTCGAGTGTCGGCCTCACCGTGGACTGCTCAGCCGGTTCCGGGCTCAGCGCCCCGCTCAGGGACGGCGTCTGGGGGACTGACAGGGCCCTGTGAGCTACAATGGCCGTGACCGAGAAGTGGGGCGGAGAGGGAGGACAGGCTTCACAGAGGAGGTGGCGTCAGCCACACGCTGGGCACCGGGAGGACATTCCCGGTGGCTCTGGTGAGAGAGCTGCTGACTCAGGTGGAGCCACAGCCACTGCCTGGCTGGTGACCTGGACCAGGGCACCGGGGCCCTCTGTCGGAGCACGTGCTCTGACACGGCCCTTGGTTCACCAGACGGTGAGCCTGCGACACTCGTGTCGTGGCCGTCCAAGGTCCCCTTCTCCGCTGTGACCCTGTGACCCTGTGCGCCAGGATCGTGACGTGCGGGGCGCGGGCGGAACCGGGGGCTGGTCTACGGGCTTTACTCGCTTTTCTGCAGCGTAAAGGGGCCTCGTCGTGACGACTGGACCTGGGGCTGCCGTCCAGACTCCCGGCCTGCTTTCCAAGAGGGATGTGGCCACCAGGCGAAGGGGGCGTGTGGCCGCCGGGCAAGGGGGCGCTGCCACACGCTGCTGGCACAGCTCTGCCGTCACGTGCATTCTCTAGGTACAAAGTTCCCTGCCATTCCAAGGTCCGCGTGCAGTCTGCTGGCCTGCCGGGGACCCGCGGAGGAGGCAGGGGACAGAATCCGTCCCGGGTACGGACCAAGCCTGCTTTATAAATCAAAGGCACGTCTCACTTTGCCGCGGTATATTAAATTCACACGTTTCAGATTGCGGTTCCCACGATCTCTCTTGCGTTACTCACACTTAATAGTCATTTCTTTTGCCTATTGCCCTCAGGTTGTATGAGAATGAAGAAAGTAGATCTGAGTTCACAGATGGAAAATATAATTAAGTCTCTGACTCGTTTTTTTTTTTCTCTTAAAGTGACATACACACCTCACTGTGAACAAGGACCGATATGTAAGGGCACGTGTGCCTTCGGACCGTGCTCATCGACCCTAAACCGTCCCGTCAGCTCACCGGGGAAACCCACCTGTTTTCTGTGTCACGTCGGTGCGTGCCGCCTGACGGACGGGCCAGCCACCCGTGACACGGCGAGGAGAATCACGTCCGGGGCAGGCGCTGCCTTGAGAGGGGCCCGTCTCAGACCTGAGGTGACCTTGCGGGTTGCTGAAGCCAGCGTCGGTCATCCTGAGCTAGAGACCCCATTTGTTCCACGAGGAAATTTTATTTCATTCATTCATTAAGTTTTTATGGTGACATAGGTTAACGGAATCCAGTAAGTTTCAACTGTGCCCTTGAGCAGTAAGGCACGTGTATGTATTTACACTGTGTGTTCACCTCTATGAGGAAATTTAAAATACGGTGTTTTCATTTAGATGGATAAACTCTCTATATGTCTGTCTGTCTGTCTGTCTGTCATCTACCTACCTGTCTGCCTGCCTCCCTTCCTCCCTCCATGCACATCTGGCCCCTGGGGACTGAGATGTCTCCAGTCACATGACTCAGCTCCGGGGTTAGGCTCAAGGTTTCCTGCAAACCTACGGGATTCGACACTCAGGGAGCAGCCGGGGTGTCTGGAGCTAAGGCCAGGTCCCCCTTCACCGCATCGGGCTCCCACCGGATACAAGGAGTATGGGGGTGCCTGGCCCACCTGGCTGCGTCTGGCCAGCTCCGAACTCCCCGGGAGGCCGCTGGCGCCGCCTGTTTGAACAGTTGTGAATTTCTGGTGTCCGTGGCACTTTCTGCATTACGAGGCTGCTGCCACCAGAAGCTGTCACTCTTAAGAACACATGTTAGCCAAACCATCCTGCCATTCTCTGAGTGTTTATCACATATGCCCCGTGCAGGGGGTGGGCCTGTCAGCTTTTCCTCGCAAAGAGGGAGGCAGTGAAATGACCCCAAATGTCACTGGCTGTCAGTGGCAGCGCCCCGTTTCCCGTTCACACGTCACTTTTAGCTCTGCTTTGGCTGTGACTCCCTGCACTGACTCGTGCTGAGATTCCGGGATCCCTCGGTGGAAAGAGCAGGAGGGCTCAGGAGCCACCAGAGGCCCCGCCAACGTCCCCCTGGGTGGCAAACCTCGTTTCCGCTGCGCTCCGCGGGCCGGGACGAGCCATGCGGCCACAGCCATCGCCGGAGGAGCCGGAAACGCCGCGCGCGCTGCAGGATGTCACGTGGCCCACGGCAGGGGGAGATGCGGGGACCCTGGGGGGGGGGAGCCGAGTGACCGGGACCCCACGGCGGGGCCTGCGGAGGCCGTCTGATGTCGGTTCGTTCTCACTCACTCGGAGGGCTGAGGATGGGGACCCGGGGCCGCACGGGGCACTGGGGGGCCCGTGATGCTCGGCGGGGACCCCCCAGGGCCGCACGGGGGCCCCCCGCGCGTGCTCAGCCGCCCCCCAGCGTCCGCCGCGCAGGACGACGCCTCGCCGTCATCACAGCCCCCCACCCCCCTGGAGACGGGGGTGAAGCGGGGTTCTGGGGGGCGGGCGTCTCCGGAAGCCACGTCACGTGCTCGTGCGGCCTCGGCAGAGTCCGGTGCTGGTCGGTGGGGTGGGGGGGAGCCTCAGTCCCCGCGGGGTCCCCGTGCGCACGCGCTGGCCGCCGCCCCCGGCGCGGGACCCGGATGTCCCCTCTCCGCCCCTGTGCGGGGCGGGGACTCCTGCGTGCGGGGCCTGTTTCGTGCATCCGTGGCGCTCAGTGGCCGGTGAGGCCGCTTTCCCGTCCCGTGGGAGGACGCACCACACGCACAGATGCTCGGAGGGCCTCAGCCACGGCTCTCGCTGCGGCTGTGGCTGCGGCCCGGCCCGTCCCGAAGCCACCACCTGGCTACTCCGGAGCCCCCGGGACCTCACCCCCACTTTCAGCCCATTCCCGTTCCTGATCGCATCGTGGCTTTGTTCGGAAAATCCTGAGAGGACAGACGTCTCTGACCATCCTCCGGGCACAGCCCAGACGCCATGCAGCGTCCCCCTGCGGCAGGGCGTTGGCTCCGGGTTCAGGCGCCCCCCTGGGTGGCCGTTCAGGGGCCCTGGGACGCTGGGGGGACACCGTGTTGTCCCCAAGCCCGGGTCCTCTCATCTGCCGTGTCAGTGACACGGTATGTGCAACACAGCGTAGCATCTGAGCACACGTCACTGGTAGCATTGTTCGGTCTTCGCTCACATAAGACCCGGGAGCAGAGAAGGAGGCAGCTTTGTGGGCAGAGTCCAGGAGAGCGAGATGAGAAATGGCTAAGGGCTCGCCTTCAAGGCTGGCCGCCTTTGTGTGTGGAAGCAGCCGCTCTGTCGCTCTGTCGCACGGGCGGGCCCCTCGGAGGGGAAGTAGAGGCCGCGCATCCCCGAGGGAGCTCCGGTCTCCATGGCAACAGCGCCGAGCTGCCGGCGCAGCACACCTGGCGTTCTCAGGTTGCTCTGCCATATGGCCCTGCGTGCACTTCATCAAGGACGAGCCAGCCCCGACCTCCCCGCACCGCACAGACGCCCACACACACGCCCCGCCACCCCACTCCCGACACCCCACTCCTGCCACGGAGGTGACGCCGGCCTCAGCCACAGAGGCCACAAGCGGTTCCCACAACCGTTCAGCCCCACGAGGGGCCGGAGCGGTCACACTGCCTTCAGAGGTGCCCAGAAGAGAGGGACCCGACACACACACACACACACGTGTGCAACTCTCTCTGTCTGAGCCCCAAGCAGAGTCGGGTGCGTCCACGTCCCCACCCCCACCCGCCGGTTGACAGAGCCGCCCCACGCGGGACCCTGCGGAAGCAGAACCAAGTCCTTGGCCGTTTCCCGTCTGGTGACACTGTTTGCAAGCGGCCTCTCCATCGCTCCCTCCGCATATGCGCTTTGAACTAGTTTTAAAAGGACAAAGAGATTTCCTGGTGGAATTTTTTTAAAAAAAGAAATACAGACAGCCTGCAGTCGCCACGTGACACAGGCAAAGACGTGTGGCCACCCAGTGCTCTCCTGCTCTGCTTCAGAAACGGCGGTTTCAAAAGCTCCACGTTAAAAGAGATGTCAGCGATTGGGGACAAAAGTCCCCCTCATTCACAGCATAGCAAAGCCTTTCTTTTCCGTGGGCGTCTCGGTGATTTGGTCTCTCCACACCACGCTCCCCCCAAAAAAAGCCGGTGTAAATGAACCCCGCATGCGGCCCCGCCTGCGCGGGTGTGGCCGTGGTCCTCGAGTGCCCCCCGCTTCACAAAGTGACGTCTGGAGAAGCCGCCGTTCGGGAAGGTCACAACTGAGATTCTGGAAGCGCTGGCTTGCTTGCGGTGCCCATGGTGGCTTTTTTTGGGTTTTGTTTTGACATACCTTGTGTCGCCCACTGAGTAACGAATAACAACGGCCACACGTGGCTGTCCAGCCTGGGAAACCGGGCCGTGCCCTGTGCGGTGTGTCGTTGATGGAGTGGTGCTGCTGGCTCTGTGCACGGGGTTCCCGGCTGCCACTTGGTTTTGATCTGTGGGAAAGGCTTTCTGTGTACGGCAAGAACGACTTTCTCTCTTCCATGTCACAGCAAACCTCTGGCAAGCCCGCCGTGCCTTCTCTCGGCGGTTCCTTCATTCACCCCAGGTGATCACGGAACTTGGAGCTTGCCTGTAACCCCCAAAGGAACCGTAGGTCTCTGGAAAGCTGTCTGACCTCTCCCAGACTCACTAGGTATCGTCAGACTCCCAGTTCCCGCCAAGGCAAGGCGGCCCCCATCCCTCCCACAACCAGAGGACCACAGACAGAACACGACAGACAGACCTGGATGACCCCAAAGGCAGAAGGAAGGAGGTGGACTTCCTAGGGTCCTCACGCCCGGAGGGACAACCCCATGGTGGCCCCCGGGCCCCTCTGTGGCCTCGTGTGCACTCCAGGCAGAGGTCTCCCACCCGGGCCTGCCAGCAGGCACAGAGGCAAAAAATCTTCAAGCAAAGCCTGCTTCCTATAACCGAAAGACTGAGAAAGGGGTGTTCTAACAACAGAAACCTTTTGGGCAATATTCTTCGTACTCCAGCCCCCAACCCCAGAGTTTCAGCAAGGTCAAACGGCGGGGTTCAGGGTGAGTCTGGTCCCCTAGCACAAGCCCCCTGCTCTGCAGAAGCAGGAGGTGGCCCTCCGCTCCCCCTGTAATTCCCCTGCTCAGTTAGGAGAAGCAGAGGTCAGATCTTCCATCCCCACCTCGATGGTGGCAGGCGGTGGTGCTGTCCGTGGGCCGAGTGGCGGTTGACCTTCCATCCTCTGCCCGGTAGAAGCAGGCTGTGCTTTAATTCCCCTAGCAGGGCAGCGTCGGTGATGAGTCCAGTAGCTGGTTGAGGCAGGCGCACACGTACCTGGGACCAAAGATGCGGGAAGGGGCGGGAGGTGGGACTTGCTGGCCCGCTGACTCCTCTCTGCCCCTCCCCGGTGTCAGCGGGCCCAGTGAGGGGCTGAGCGGCTGCCCCAGCCCTGCAGCAGCAAAGCAGTGAGTGGGAGTCGGCTCCCACTAGCCCTCTGGAGACACGGGGCTCACACGCACCCCTGGAGGCAGTGGGGTGATGGGAGTGGGGGGCCCTATCTTTGCTGGGGAGATATCACTGGGGTTGGGCCATAAATCCATAGATTCAAGAGGCTGAGCTCAACCCAAATGGGGCAGACCCGAAGGTGTGAGATCCGTGCCAGGACACATCCTAATGAAACTTTAAAAAGCTAAAGACAAAACAAACAAACAAACAAACAAAAACAAACTCGAAAGCAGCCAGAGAGGAACAAGGCGTTACGAACAGAGAAAATACCTGTCATTCAAATGACAGCAGATTTCCCATCTGAAACCATAAAGGCCAGAGGGAGGTGGCACAGCCTACGTCCAGTATTGAAAACAGAACTGTCCACCGTAAATTCTACATCCAGCCAAAATACCTTTCAAGAATGAAGGGAAAATCAATATATTCTCAGAGAAAGGAAAACCAAGAGGTTCGTTGCTAGTAAACCTTTTAGAATGGCTAAAGAAAGTTCTCCGTACGTAAAGGACAGGGTAACAGGAGGCTTAGAACTTCCAAAATGCAAAAAAAAAAAGAACATCAAAATGTATAAACACGGGCAAATAGATGATCCTGAGTTTCTTAAAACATATTGGATGGTTGCAGCAAAAATTATAACACCATCTGATGTAATAATGTTCCATGCACGTGGAGGAAATAGTTAGGAAAAAATTATATTTTAAAAATGGCGAAGGTCAAAGAAGCAAAATGGAAGTAAGTTTTCTTCCCTTGAAGTGGCAAACGCTGATACCACCGGTAGACTGTGCTAGGTTGTGTATACTGCGAAACTATGGCAACCACCAAGAAAGCTGTGTGGGAAGCAGGACACCGAAAACACCATAAATACGTCAAGACGGAATCCTGAAGAGTGTTCAGGTAACCCACGGGAAGGTGAGAAAGGAGAAATGCTGGAACCGGAAACAGGAAACAAATGAGGAGAGGTAGACGGCAGCCCTCGCCATCCACAGTTACCTTAAGTGGAAATGGTCTAAAGGGAACAATCAAAAGGCAGAAATTGAGTGGATTGAAAAAAAAAATGATCCAACGTATGTTATGTACGGGAAACTCACTTTAAATACAACAATATAGGTAGGTTGGAAGTAAAGGAGAAAGATGTACCATGTAAACATTAATAATAATAATAATAATATATAATAACAAGAAGAAGGAGAAGGCGGGAGGGGCATGACAGGGTGACACAGGGACAGGCAGCAGAAGGGTAAGCCAGTGCTCTCATTGGTTGGTGGCACCCGTCCCTCTCCCTGGATCTGAGAACCTTCGAGGCCAAGGACCACGCCCACAGCCTTGCGCCCCGACCTGCCCCAGGAGCGGCTTGAGGGATGTGTGTGTGACAAAATGCGGTGGGAGGTCACGGGAGTTGAGTCTGGCTCACGAGGACACCCCCCGTCTAGGAGGGACCTTGGAGGAGCCGAGGGGACATTGGCGCCAGGACAGACTGGACCAGCCAGATGGCTCTCAAGCAGAGTGAGTATCCACAGGCCGAGTCCTGACCGGAGGGGGTGGGGACTCAGTTTCCCCGAGTGCCGTCCTTTGGGGTTTGACGCGAGTCCCGCCCAGTCCCTGAATGTGGCCAGTGTGCTCTTCGGCTGCTCACAGTCTTCGTTACGGCCCCCCAAGAAACCTGGGGTTCTTATGCAAGTAAGCCCCTGGCTCTCAAGGGACATGTGCAGGTAAGGCCCCATGGCGACCCTACACAAGCAACCTCGAGACAGCGTCTGGCGAAGCGACACGTGGCGGTGCAGAGAGAGGTCCCACCACGGCCGGGACATGAACCTGAGACAGCCTGTCTTGTCCGTGTCACTCTGTTACCTGGTGGCCGGGAGGGAAATTATCGATGTGGGGATTCTCGACGGCGACGCCACGAGGTCTCTGGCACGTCGATCGTGACTTCCGTGCTCTCGTTTTGGCTCAGTCTTCACCCGGTGTCCACAATTTCTAAGACGTGACGTGGTGGCAGGTTTGCGCGGAGCCCTGGGCCCCCTCAGGGAGCAAGGCTGACACTCGTGAGACTGGGCCGCTGGGCGAGATTCCCCCGGGGGGCTCTTCTCAATGGGCGAAGCAGGAATCCCTGGTGGGCTCCCCCCCAGGGGAAGTGGAGGCCCCACCCCACAGAGGGAGCTCTGGTCTCCATGGTAACGGCACCCACGCCGCTGGCAGGGCACAACTAGTGGTTAAAAGCGTGCCCTCTGGGGCCCAGCTGCTGACCCCAGCTCTCCATCCCCCGCCCCCTGTGGGACCCAGGGACGCCGGTGACCCTTCCCGACCACGGGTGCCTTATCTGGAGAGAGGACAGACATCGTCACACTCCGCACGGGTTGTCACACTCCGGAAGGTTACACGAACTCATTCACATAAAGCGTTCAGGACCGGGCCTGGCCCTTGGTGAGCGCTGTGCATTCACTGCTTTGCTCCGTTCGCCTTTGAAAGCTACGCCAGCATTTACAGACGTGTTTCTGTAATTCTGGACGTGTCGCTCTCGGGTCACGCTTAGCGTGCCTGGCCACCCGGCCCGCACGAGAAGGCTGCATTTAATTGAAACCAGGCGGAAGGGAGGGGCAGGCGGAGTG
The DNA here is from genome assembly GCA_004027375.1 of Macroglossus sobrinus. Classification (NCBI taxonomy): domain Eukaryota; kingdom Metazoa; phylum Chordata; class Mammalia; order Chiroptera; family Pteropodidae; genus Macroglossus; species Macroglossus sobrinus. Next base: position 29,645 of record PVKZ01005020.1, on the reverse strand, counting down.
CCGGACGCTTTCCTGGCTGTATTTTTTGACAAGACTTCTCTTCTCTAAAAAACGTGGAACCGAATGCTAACCCCTGCAGCAGATGACTCTGGAGGGACGACTTTTACCGGGAGGTGCCGTGTTCTCTCGTTCTGAATCTCCTCTGTCAGCTGCCTCAGGGTCTCAGCTCAGCGGCGCCTCTGGACGGGTGTGCCATGCCGCAGGCTGGCTCCTCGCGTAGTGCTGGGCACTGTCCCTCTCGGCGCTGGGACACCATCACCCCTTCTTAACCACGGTGGCCCCACGCCTGCCGAGGGTGAAGACCTGATTCCTCTCCCAGTGGTCTCAGACTCCAAGTTCATTTCCTTCCTCCAGCAGGAGGGCGGGGGGAAGCTGAGCCGGTGGCCACGTCGCCGCAGACAGCCCTGCCGGCCCGAGGTGGCTGGCACACGGACCGTCGAGGGTCCACGCTCAGCAGGACCCCACGGCCAGCCTTCGGAGCCCTGTTCCTGCGGGCATGCCGCCCGTCTGTGCTGCGTCCGCGGCTGGTTCCCGTGGTGGTGACAGGCCCTGGCTCTTTGTCCCTGATTGTCCTGGCCTCACAGCTGGGATCTCTGCAGACTCATGCCACCAATAGCACCCCGGAGTGACAGGTGCTGTGTTAGAAGGGCGTGGAGGATGGGGTGGGGGTTAGGAGGGGCTTCCTTGGGAAGGTGACCTGCGTTTTGAAAGGCGAACAGGTGGGCACCAGCAGTCGCATGCGGGGCGGGTGGGACAGTGATGGAGGAGTCCGGGGACGGAGACACTGGAGCCCAGACGGAGGGGCACCGGGGCTGTGAGCAGGGGGAGGGTGCAGCGAGAGGTCAGGGGGCAGAGGGTACCCAGAACTCCTGGGCTCAGCGCCGAGGAAGCCGGACAGATGTCAGCTCAGCTTCAGGCCGAGAACGGCTCATTCTGTCTGGTCAAGCAGCTCTGGGCTGTTGTAACGGAGTCTCCCTCCTTTGGGTCTAGATCGGAAAACCAAACCTGTCATCTCGGACACCGTCACTGCTAGGCTGGCAGGTTCTGCTCCCAGGAGGGACCTGTGGGGACACTTGCGGGGACCACAGGAGGGACAGGTGTTGGAGGCGTAATAAGCGTTGGTCATTCAATCTCACGGACCCGCCTCTAGGTCAAGCCGGACGCGGCTAATTTCACCCTCCCTCATGGCAAGGAGTCCACACCCGCCTTAGACAGACCCTCTGGGGATGAATGTACGACTTCGAGATTAATTGGCTGGTTAGACGTTCCTATCCAGTTAATTAAATGGTGTCCGTATCATGATAGGCATTGCGCATCACGTGGGTGACATGTGGTCCCTGCCCTCCAGAAGCTCGCGGTTGGAGAGAGGGGTTCGTGAACACGTACCCCGGTACCACGTGATGTGTGCCTGCCATCACAGCTGTGGCCGCACAGGAAGGGAGCCACCAGCTGGGCTGGCAGAGGGGCTGGGGTCCCGGAGGATGAGCAGGAGTTTCATTGGTGGACAGCGTGGGAAAGAACCTTCTGGGCAGTTGCAACAGCCTCTTCAAAGGCACGAGGTCACGGAGACCCCTTGGTGACTGGGGAATGTCTGGGAGTGCTCACTAATGCCCGGCGCTTCAAGCTGTCCCCCACTTCCTGAGCCCATGGCAGAGAAGCCGACCCGGCACGTACCCCTTCACTCGGTCAGCCCTTTTTTTTAACAGGAAACGCACATGTCATCAGCTTGATTGGCAGAGAGCCCGTGTGTGCAGGCTGTCCTGTGTCAGCTCTCCTGAGGAACCACCCCCAAAGAGCTACGAAGCCATCATACCCTTGACTCTCCAAGATGGTCCAAGTAAGAGACGATCGTATCGAATCACTATCACATGAAGACCTAGATGTGATCGCTTCCCTTCAAGGTTCAGTCCTCGTGCACTAATAACCTTCCTTCGTTCTGCTTTAGTTCTTAGCAAGGTATCGTGCTCGGCCATAGCAGCGTGTGTTGGTCTAGGGGTTCACACCAAAGTCTCCCCCTCATCCCACCCGTCTTCGTTGCCTTCTTTAAAAAAACCCTTTCAAAGGGATCCTTACATATATATATATTTTTTTTTTTTTTGACTATTCGTTGTCACTGCCTATATCTCATTCTGGTAACAGGTGGCATATCGCATTAACAGTTCTCTGGAAATAATTTCACACGTGGCTTCCATTATAAAGTGTCATATATAATGTTATTCTTTTAGTTTTAAAAAACTTTATTTTCATGGGAAAAAAAAATATGTGAGAGCAGTTTTAGGTCTACAACAAAGTTGAGAGGAAGGTAGAGAGATTTCTCACTCGTACCCTGTCCCCACCCATGCCCAGCGCCCCTCCCCCCACCCCGCCCGCATTATCAACATCACACAGCAGAGTGGTACATGTTTTACCCGGAGGAGCCCACGAGGACACGTCATCATCACCCATCGTCCACAGCCTGCCTTAGCCACACGCTGTGGGTTTGGACAAATGTAAGAGCAATCTATCTGCCATTACAGCATCACACTGAGTATTCTAAAAATCCTACGTCTGGCCTATTTATCTCTCCCCTCCTCTCCTCCCTCTCACAAGCACTGAATTTTTAAAAAAGAAAAAATTGTTTTCATAGTTTTGCCTTTTTCAGAAAGCCACGTGGTAGGAATCCTACAAGGCACAGCCCATTCGGACGGGCTGCTTTCACTTAGCAGCATGCATTTCAGGTTTCTCCGTGTCTGCTTATGGCGACAGCTCGCGTCTTTTTAGCCGTGGGTAGCATTCCATTATCTGGATGTGTCACCGTTGGTCTGTCCGCTCACCTACCGGAGGACGTCTGGTTGCTTACACGTTGTGGGACTGCTGAGTCCAGCTGCTGTAAGTCTCCAGGCTCAGGTTGTGATGGGGACGTAAGTTGTCAGCTCCTTTGGGTCAATATTAAGGGGCGTGGCTGCTGGATCGTACGGTGAGAGAATGTTCCATTTTGCGAGAAACCTCCAACCCGTTTTCATTTGGGTTCCAGAGTTGTTTTTTTTTTTCTCTCAGCATGTTAAACATTTTATCCCACTCTCTCCCTGCCTGCATGGTTTCCGAGAAGTTGCATGTAATTTTTATACGTCTTCCTCTCCAGACAAAGTGGGGTTTTTTTCCCCCCTCTGGCTTTTTTTTAGGATTAAAAAAAAAAATCTATCTTAGATTTTCTGTAACTTGAAAATGATATGCCAAGGTGTCATTTTTTAGGACGTTTACCCCGAGCGGTGTTCTCCGAGTTTCCTGGATCTGTGGTTTGGTGTCTGACATTAGTCTGGGGGGAAATTCTCGGTCGTTATCATTTCACATATCTCTTCTATTTCTCCCCTCTCCTCTCAGCATTCTCTCTACATGGATGTTCCACCTTTTGAAATTGTCCCCCAGGCCTTGGGTAGTCTGCTCTGTTTTATTTTTTCTCTTTATTCTCTTCACATTTCAGTTTTAGAGGTTTTTTATTGCTATGTCCTCTAGCTCAGAGGTTCCTTCCTCAGCCTCGTCCCGTCTACCAATAAGCCCGTCGTGCCTGGTTCAGGGTCTTTGATCTGTAGCATCTCTTTTTGGTTCTTTCTCAGGATCTGTTTCTCTCTGCTCCTTGCATGCTGGTGGCTACTTCATCTATTAGAGCCCTTAGCAGTCATGGCTGTTTTAAATTCCCGATCTTCTGATCGTTCCGACATCCCTGCCACGTCTGGGTCTGATGCCTGCTCCGCCTTTGTTTTCTGCTTTTCGGCGTGCCTTGGAGTTTCTCCTCGACAGCCAAGTGTGCTGTGCCAGGCGCAAGGGACCGCTGCTGTGCCAGGCCTTTACTACCAGGGCGTGAGGCGTGGGGGGCGGGGCAGCCCTCCACGTGGCCAGGTCTCAGCCCGCAGCAGCCCGGTCCCTGCACTGTGAGTGGCCAGGTGTCTCCCTGGTCTTTCCTCCCCCTCTGCGTGGGGTGGGGTGGCCTAGGTGGACCGCGGTGGGGAGTTTTCTCCCCCGTCAGTTAGGTTCTGAGACGCCCTGGCAGGCGAGGCTCTGGTGACCGGGTCCCCGCCGTGGGCAGCCTCCTTACGAGGAGTGAGTGCTCTGGGCTATTTCAGAATCGCCCCTCTCCCCTCCCCTGCTGGGGGCCCAAGGGAACTTCCCCCTAGTTTTATGGTGAGAAGCTGGTCACGTTTCTGGAGGCAAATCTCACAGTATTGTGGGGGTCCCCATGCCCGGGTCCCCCTGGACCTTGAACTCTCAACTCACCTGTACTCGGTCTCCCCTCTCCAACACGTCAGGCAGTCTGCCCGTCGTGGGTCAGGTTCCTGCGGGGTTCTGCTTCGGCCCCCACGACGCCCCGTATCTGCCTGTCTGTCTCTCCGCCCCCAGGGGTGGCGTTTGGCCCGTGTCCTCCCCGCTCAGGGATCTAAGAAGAGTCATTGATCTTCTGTCTATTCCGCCCTTTACGTCCTAGGATGGGCGGTGACGTCCAGGCTCCTTACATTTGCAATAATAAGTTCTACCCTTCCCTACGAACGTGCAACACGTTTTAAAAGATATTGAAATAGCTTTACGTAGGTTTTATTACACACATACACACACGCACGCACGCACGCACACTCTTAGCCACACTCTCAAAATCCTAAAGATAGGGTACTATGGGCCGCATGTTAACAAGAAAACTACTTTAGCTCTCGAATATTCCTTTTCAAAAGACATCGGCATTCATTTCCCTCCAATTCCTTGTCTTCAGACCCTGGTAATGAATGAGGACCATCATCGTGGCGACTGGGACTGCTCGCTGTGTCCCAAGTACTGTGCTACGTGCTTCCCCTGCATGGTCACTAAACCTTATCCACACCCAGCACTAAAGGAATCATGTGACCTGTTTCCCGGGGTCAGAAGCCGAGGCGCAGAGAGAGGGAGCACCTGGCCCGCGGTCGCACAAGCAGTCACTCCGTCACCACGTAATGGTGATGCTGACGTCGCCGTGGTTACACGCGTCTGTCAGGGTCCCACCAGCCCGCAGTGGCTTGTGAGATGCCTGTTGCCTTAATGGGCAGTAACCTTAACAGACGTGGGTAAGCGTGTGAGTCGGGCGTGCGTGCAAGATAACTTTGGACCACGCTGCTATCACGGTCCACAGTCTGAGTCCAAACGATGCTTTGCTAACCTGCTTTATCGGAACCCCCGAGAAGGCTTCCTTCCCCTGGCCTCGCCTACTTTGCGCCTCGGTTCCCCCGTTTCCGACGGCTGGGCGTCGGGCTTTTAGGTGGCACGGATGGGCTACCAGCAGACGCAGAAACGTCTGTGGGTTTCTCAGGGGGGCTGAACGTTGTCTGGCCTTCATTGTTTGGTTGCCCTCTGTTTAACCGTCCTAAAATCAAATTGTCTTTTTTTTTCAACCCAAATGAGCTATTTCCTTCTTAGATCTAAGAGCTTTCGAGCTTTGAAGATAAAAGGACGGGCTGTTTCGCAGCTCAGAACTTTCCATGACACGTCGCTGAGACAGGAAGCCAGTTTGCAATCCTTGCCGCTTCCCGGGCTGTCCGTTCTAGAGAGAGGCGTCTGATCCAGGAGCCACACCCCAACTCTCCCAAGTCGTGAAGGGCGCTCCGCTGCCCCCACCCCCGGTCCTGAGTCAGGGGGGAGCACACGCCCCAGAACTGCGCAGACACCGGCTCTGCCACAGGTCACCTGAGAGGGACACTGGAAAACAGGGAACGCACCCTGGTCGGTGACAACACGGGAGGCGTAAAGGCCTCGCGTGGGAAAAACTTGATTAAAATACACATGCAACATGCAGATGTTTTGTCTTCTCTGTGAAAACTGAAAAGTCCCAAGCCACGCATTCGTCGTGCTCCACGGAGCCTTAGGAGAGGTCAGCACGGGACATTGCACGTCATTTGGTAAAACACTGCATTTCACAATAGCGAGTCAAAGGAAAAAACATGAGCAGACAAAGGATGCTCTTCTCCCCACTCCCCACCCCCCAGGAAATTTCCATGTGCAAACGACACTATTCATTAGAAGAGGAGGAAAAAAAAGACAAAGTTAAAAGCTCTTAAAATTGAGGGTGTAATAAAATGGTTTCTTCTTGTGAAATGCCGTGTTAAGTCTGTTCGTGCCAAAGTCAGTGGGTCACACAGAACAGCATGGCTTCTGAGGCCACTTCTCAGTAGCGCAGGGACCTCTCAGCCCCACGCAACTGCAAAGGGAGGTTCATACGACATAGTCGGGGTTTGACGAGTTATCGAACCCGAGAAAACTTTGCCTGCTCCCGGTGGAGCCATTTTTTTTTTAAAGGGCCACGTGGGCCCCACCGGCCAGCGAGGAGGCGTGAACCGGGCCCGTTCAAAGCCACCCGTGTAGCCCGGTGGGGAAAGAGGGTGGCAGGCAAGCGGAAGTCACACGGGAGTGACGGGTGACGGCGCACACGCCCCGGTCACGTCACACGTGGCTTTTTAAGGGGTCACACTTGTCGGCGCCGTAAGCGTCCCGTATGGCTAGAGGGCTGTGTGACACAGCTGTGGGCTGGTTGTGTGAAGAGGGAGAGAGACACACGTCGCGTGTAACGCGTGCTGACTTCTGTTATCATAACTAATAGGATCCTCGTCCCTTGCCGAGCAAGCATCCATGTAGCTCAGGAATCCTTGAAACAGCTCACAGATATTCCGAAGGCCCCCGTGGGTGGTCCGCGATCAGCTTTGCCTGGTGGCGAGGAGAGAAGATGCCAGATTCAGACCCCCCCCCACCCCCCAGGGCCGGGTCTTGCCTCCCTCACCGCTTCCAGGCCGTGCGACCACAGCAAGTGAGTCAGCCTCACGGAGACTCATCTCTACAGATCTGGAAAGGAAAGTCCGTACCTCGGCTGGCAGGGGTGAAGGTTAACGAGTTGGCACAGCTCGAGCATCTCGCACGGAGCTTGCCTGGCTCGCAAGGCTGGCGCTGGAGGTGGGGTGATGGGAACAGGGCGGGGGAGTCATGAACTCACGGTTCGTACCAAGGTTCAGGCCACTCACGCTGCGTGAGGACGGCCCGGATTAACCACAGCCTTTGGGGGATTTCCAGGGGGCTGGCAAAGTTGATTTGGGCAACCGGCTGCCAGGTTTCTGGTTCCTGTTTTGGAGGGGGGGATCTTTGGAGAGTCTTATTACCCCCCCAGATGTATGTTCTAGAAGGTCACTCTGGCCCTAGCGTGTGGGCGACACGGTTTGGGGAAGAGTGGAGTCTGAGAGGTGGCCGGGGGTTTTGTGGCCCACGGGTTACGGGCGACGGGAGGTGGCAGGAGGGGTAATACTCCTGAGTCGTATGAATAGACAGTGGGGAATTTGGGGCTCGGCGCCGTGCAGGACTAGCTGACGGCCAGCGGGTGGGGAGGGAGAGCGAGGTCATCACGGGGGCCTCCGAGGTCCGGGGATTCGGGGTTCGGCAGCTGGAAGGGAGGGGTTCCCCGGAAAGAGTCGGGGAGGGGGGTGTCTGGTAACGCGCGGTTAGGTTACCGATGTGACATCCTCGATCCTGGGTGAGCAAAGCAGTACAGACTCAAGGTCTGAGACGTGGCTGGTACGGCCCAAGGGTGAAGGGCTGGGGAGACAGAAACCACAGCCACAGACTCTCAAACACCAGAGCGCGTCCCCCCCTGTATCTCCCCCCTTGCCTGCCTCTGAGAGGCACCCCTCCATCCGTAACGTTCACACCAGCCGCCTCGAATTATAAATAGAAAGGAATGAACACAGCAGCGAGCCTGGGACGCGGCCGGTGGCCGTCGCGTGCCCGCTCTGCGCTCGGTCGCTCGGTCGCTGGGTCGCACGCCGTCCCAGCGAGGTCGCGTCTACGCCAGGAGGGCACTGATTTTTGAGACGGTTACTACAGCAAAGTGGCACACTCCGCGTCCGGAGGTGTTTAAAATTTTACATGGACGAGCCTCGGTCTTGGGGAACACGCATTCATTCGGGCGCCCTAGCTCTCGCCACAGGAGCCGCACCAAAGGGACGTCACTGCATGCGAAGAATCGGGAGGTAGGGGCGAGAAAAAGCTGGGGCGGAACCCGCTCCGGCCGTCCTAACCCGGGGTGGGCAGCCACCCATCCCTCAGGGCTCCTCCCGGGGCAGGCAACGGACTCGGTGTGCGAGAGCGAGGGCACGCTCCCCGCTTGCGTTCATCGGCCCTTTCCGGGGCGCCTGCCGGTCTGCGGAGGGAATCGCGTGTCAGAGGTGTCAGCACCTCTGACAGCTCCGTGCCCACCCGCTGCTCCCGGGGACCGGCCCGCGGCTCGGCCACACGGGGGCCGTCGCTCACACCGGTGCCACCTGCGGCCGGCTCGGCCCAACACACCTTTCCCTGTCACTGTGGTCACAGTTGGTTAAAGACGTCCGTCATACGCGGGTGTGTTTCTGGGTCCCCGAGGAAGGACACGAGGACTGTCACTTGGGCGTCGCGTTCCGCCATCGTGGTCGCGCTGCTGTTGCCGGAGCAGGACATTTCGGCTGCCCCTCCGTGGCCCGATGCCCCTGCCACGTCCAGGGCTCGGCAAGAGAACCAGGCGTTCCTGCCAACGTTATTCAGACAGTCGGGTTATTAGTTGCTGAAATCGTCTTCATCCTTTTCTCTAGCCCATCGTTCTGTGGTGGAAAGAGGGAAAAAAACACAACCCACTTTCCCATCTCAGTGACAAATCGGCTGCTCTTGTATTCCTCCATCGCATCCCTGTCCCTTGCTTTGTCCCAGGATGTTAACGAGATGGAAGCTGTCCTTTCCCGGATGGAGCCCGTGGGGGTCGGGGGGTGGTGAGGGGACCTGACCCTCGGGTGTGTGGCCTTGGACCCAGGGAGTGTGAGGCCGTTTCTGTGACTCGCCAGGCTCCACGGGGGTCGGCGGTGGTGTCTGGGATCGCGGGTCTGCTGGGCGGGGGGCCGGGGGAGGGCGTGGATGGGCCGTCCGCCTCCCGCAGGAGAGCTTATTTGGCAGACGGTGACAGGGACACGGGGTCCGGTGGCCGGCCCACACTGCAGAGACAGGAGTGTCCCCCGCCCGGGCCAGGCAGCACGTGGCTCCGAGCCACACAGACGCCCACTGCCCGGGAGAGCCCGCGGGCCTTCTGAGGGGACCTTGCAGCTCCCCGTGACAGACGCCTGCCGTCCCCACAGGCTCTGGGAGAACACCCCGCAGGGCGCCTCGCCCCCGGCTCTGTGCCCTGCAATCACCTCGAGGGTCAGGCCCGAGGGGACCGTCAGCCCCCGGGGGCTGGGAGCACGGCCACTGGCAGCTCCCAGGGCCCGGCCGGCCCGCCTGGCGAAGCCCCGGCCCCCTGCTGCCCGTGAGACTGGGGGTGCCCTCCCGAGCCCCCAGGGCGGCTCGTCCCTGCGCTCCTGGCACAGTGAGGACGGCCTGGCCGGCGTCCCCCACGCTGGCTCCCTTTCATCGCACAGGTGGCCTCTGTGGCCGCCGAGGGTCCCCTCTCCAGGTTGTCATGGCGATTCCCACTGAGGCTCTTTCTGGAGAGGGAGCGAGCGGAGGGGCGGGGAGAGAGTGCTCCGTAAAGTGGGGCCTCCGGGAGGGGGTGAGGCACGTGACCACAGCCTCTCACGAGAAGTGGGGGCCTCTGTCCCCCGCAGCTAGCTGCTGGCTCTCTGCTGTCACACGGTGGCAAAGCACGGGGCCCGAACCCGCTGGAAGCTGCCAACTACTCACGATGAGGACACTCGGCGGGCGTGGGCCTCGGCGCCCGCGTCTACCCCGGCGTGCTGAGGGGGTAGGGTGGGGGGCGGCCTCACGACGCAGGCCGCAGCTCCGTCTGGGGGCCGGACCCCGTCCTCCCCATCACACACGCGGCGCCTGCCCCCTCATCGCTGGCGACTGGGCCCTCCAAGGCCTTTCTCTCCTCTCGGCCGATCTCAGCCGTGTCCCGCTAGCCCTCGCCAACAGCTCTGTGAAACGAGGAGTGAACGCCACCCGCCCCGTGTCGCAGATGACGCGCGAGTCCAAGGAGCCGCCCTCGGGTGCACCTGTGTGTCCCCCGAAAGTGTGGGACGTGGGGCCCTGTCTGGACCAGCCACGGTGACCGTCACAGACTGGGAGACCCTTACGTCCTCCCCCATATAAAATCCGTCATTTCTAAACAAATACATGTTCCTGGGAATGAACTCGAAAAATGCAGAGAAGCCCAAAGGGGCAGTGGGAATCGTGCACAGCTGTGACACCGGCGTGTCCCACGCGCGTGAGTGACGGCTCTGCCCTGCGGGCGCGTCATGCTGAGCCACCCAGGCGCGGCGCTGGGCGCCATCGGGGCCGGGTGCGTCCCGGGGAGGCAGGGGCACAGCGGGGTGTTGGCGGCCCGTCCCCGTCCCTGCCGTCTCCGCGCCCAGCCAGCTCGGACCCGCGTCTCCGACGGCGAGCGTGGACCTCGGCTCGTGAGAACGCTGGGCAAAGTGTCTCCCTCGCCAGACGCACTCAGCCCCCCGCCCACTCCCTGAGCGTGTGCCGGGCCATCGCGGGGACCGACACGTGACGAAGCCGCGGTCTCCGTCCTCGAAGGACCCGCCAGCCAGCCCCGAGACGGACCGGGGGGCCCAGCGCTGCTCTGCGCGCTCACGGACGAGCGGACAGAGGAACGAGCTCAACCTGGCCCTCTCGGTGCGGGCGGCATCCCTCCCGAGTCTGGGGTCGAAGGTCACGTGGTACCCGCGGGAGCAGCCCCCCGCCGACGGCCCCGCGCCGTCCTGCCACCTGGGACTCACGCCCGCGTCACCTCTGCCCGCCCGAGCCAGGGCCCGAGCCAGGGCTGGCCCGTGTGGCCCGCAGAGCTCGTGAGAGGGGGCGACGTTCCAGCTCCCCCCGGGACCTGCCTCCCGAGGTCCCGCCGTGCGCCATGCGGCGGCTCCGGCAGCATCGTGGGGCCCTCGGCCTCTCCCACCAGGGGGCCCCGGGCCCCCCCGAAGGCCCAGGCCCTTCCTCACCATCTGCCGCCTTTTTAAACGACACAGTAAGTGTTGTAACTCGGTTCGTATCAGCTCCGCAGGGTTGCTGCAAGCACCGCCAGCTGCGTGGCCTGAAACTTGTCCCTCCTGGCTCCGAAGACAAGAAGACCGAGCCCGAGGTGTCCGCAGGGCTGGGCTCCCCCACGGGGCCCCAGGCGGGGCCCGTCCCGTGCCCTCAGCTCTCTGCGCTCTCGGCGGGCAGCTGCCCGAGTCCGACCCTCCACCCCACGTGGCCCTGTCCTGGGAGTCAGTCTTCTGCTGAGGACACGCGTCACGGCTGATCGCTCCCGGGACCACATCTTCATGTAGCTACTCACGTTTGTACGGATCTGGTCTCCAAATCGGGTCACCTTCGTGAGCACGGGTGTCAGGACCCGAGTGCATTTAATTCGGGGGCCGTCGCGTTCGCGCCCTAACAGGTGGCACGATTTGCTTTGTCCTGCGGGGATGGAGAGCGAGGTGGGGGGAGGTCGCTTGGACGTACGGCTGGGTGGGGCTACGTGACCTCAGGGAAGAGGCGCCAGGAGTGGCGGTCCCTCCCCTGGGCTTCACAAACACGCGTGCCAGCCCCCTGCCCGTGGCCCCTGGCGGCGTCCTTCCCAGAGCCACGGACGCCCCAGTTCTGTACAACCTCCTCGGGTTAAACGGGACGTGTTGGCCCTGAGCTGTCTCCCCGACAACTCCCCCCCTCCCCCAAAAAACCCCCTGAGAACCAGGATGCCTTTCAAAAAAAATTAATAATAATAATAAAGGGACTCATGAGAGGATCTCATTACTGTCGGTGACACCAGTTCATCCTGTTAAGGCGTAATGAACGGTTTGCCTGGCGATTAACCAGCGGGAAGGAACCGGACACGTGGGAGAGGGCTGGCGGGGGGTGGGGACGGGTGGCTCGGCCCGAGGCGCCAGGACCCCGGCTGAGAAGACGCCCCAGGCTCGTGGAGTCGGGACGAGCCACGGCACGGCCGAGCGGCCCCGTCTCGCCCGGTGCCACCGTCCCCCCGAGGCGGGAAGAGTCGGGGACGGCCTGTCACATCGTCCCCTCTGCCGCGGCCTGGGGGCCCTGCCGCTCCCCGGGCTCAGCCCACGCGGCGCCCGCTGGGGCGTCCATCCCTGGCCCCGTTTCCTCTGGTGCTGGGGTGACACGGGGGATTCTGACCAGGTCATTTAGACCAGTTCGTTGTGGGCAGCTTCGTCGGGACAGAAAGACCCACAGACAAATGTGAAGACGGATTTCTCTCACCGGGAAATGACACAGTGGGACGTCCTGACCTTCAGCCAGGACGTTTGTTCACTCATCGTCTGCTCCCCTCCTGCCGGCTCACGCGTCCGCGTCCGTGGGAGTCTGGCCGGGGTCCCTGGAGTGTAGCTGGTGTCCCTCAGACATCGGTTAGCGGGGGAGGGGACCGCGGCTGAAAGGCAAACCCGGGCGAGGTCTCCGTCCTGCCGGGGACTGAACTCGGGGTCAGGAGCCGCCGAAGGCTGGGCGGCCGTCCGGGTCCCTGCCTGGCCTCGCTCCCGGTCGCTTTTCCCGCGTCGAGCGTTCCCAGCTGCACGGCCGAGCTCGGCGGGGGCTCGGGGGGACCCCCGATCTGGGTTTAAATCCAGCTTCCTCACCGGCCGGGCCCCGCGAACCCCGGGAAGGCGCTTGGCCTCCCAGGGCCCCCCAGGGTTCCCTGGGCTCTCAGCGGGGACTCTGACGGAGGTGTGACGGCCCCGTGAAGTGCCACGCGTCACACGCTCAGCGCGGTGAGCGACACCCGGGAAGGCCACGGAATGTTTCCTCTGATCGCACGATCTGAAGCGGGGGACGGCGACTGGCTTCCCGGGGGGAGAACGGGGGTGGCTGCGGTCCCTGCTTTCGTAGACGCTCCCTGGGGGACCCTTTGTCCCTTGTCCCTTTCTGCTGGCACTGAGGAAGCCGAGGCCCCCGGAGGAGCCCAGGGTGCCAAGGACCCCTTCCTTCCCCCTTGTGACCGAAAGTGGCAGTTGGGACCAGCCCCTCCCCGGCCATCAAGGCTGTGTGGCCCCCGCGTGTCACCACACCCCCAGCGCCTGGTGGCCTGGTCCCGGCCTGGATAACGTGGGCCTGTCTCAGTCCTTAGCTGGTCTCTTTCAAGACACAGAGAAACGACAGTGGAGTCTGCTGCTCTTTGCAGATGCTATTCTTAGATTCCTGGCTTCATAACAACCCTGGTGTTTCCGATTTTCTCCCTCTCCTTTCCATTTTTTTTTTTTTATAAAGAGGACAAGCCACCCTGAAACGTTGACTAGCTAACCCGCCAGAGATGGAGTGGCGAGGACGGCGGGGACACGTGACGAGGATGTGTGCGGCTCGGAAGGCCTGGGTCCCCTCACACTTGTAACCGGGCCATCCAAGGTGGCCGCCGGCCTCTTCGGTGTCAACAGCCCCGGTTGTCTCGGGACAGGCCGAGGCCAGCCCTCATCGTGGCGGGCGGTGGCCATTTGCTTCTGGCCTCTGCGTGTTGGCCCCGTGCCATGCCATGGGGGTGCAGGAGAACGGCGGCCGCTCGGGGACCAGCTCTCAGAGGACAGGACGCCGCCCCAGCCTTGCGGCCACGTGGGGGTGGGGCCGTGGTCGCAGGTGAGCGGACGGCGAGCTTCGAGTTTCCACGCGGAGGGACGATGAGGGCTGGTCACTCCCCAGGTACTATCACCGGGCGGGATCACCAGGCCACGAGCCCCCACCAGGATGCCTGCCAGGAGTGACAAGTAAGGAGAGTCTCAGCTCAGGCAGGCGGCAGAGACGGGGCCACAGGGACGGTAAGGACACGGGGGGCTCACACACGCAAGCCTGGTGGCGTCCGGCCTGGACAGCGGCCGCCACACGGCGCACGTCAACCCGCTTCTGGTGACCAGGGGAGAGAGGGGTCGTGGCGCACCCCCTCCCCGTGGGGGAGGGGCCCAGGACAGGAGGAGAGAAAAAAGGGACCCAAGAAACCCTGCCCGCTGGCCCTCTGAGACACAGGCTCTGGGGGGCTTCGAGGACCTTGAGGACATCGGCCTGGGGAGACGGCTCAGGGGGGCTGGGGGGGCAGGGGCCTGGGGTCGGGCACGGGCGTGGGCTCACTGAGGAGGGGACAGATGCCGAGCTGCCAGGGTGCCCCCACCCGGACCCCGCTCCCTCCCGTAGAGCAGACGTGGCCCTCTCCTGTGGCCGTCCGCACCCCGCCCACACCCGAACCTGGAGCCTCCCGCAGGAGCTGAATCACAGAGGCTCCCGGCAGCAGCGAGCGGGGACCCGGCCAGGGCGCGTTTCTTCACCAGCCCTTTCAACAGCGGGCAGGCCGGGAGATTTGTGGCCAGCGGTGGCAGGAAGCCGCGCTGAGGCCAGCTCCCTTTAAACCCGCAGCGCCAGGGGCGGGCCTGCAGCCTTAACCGAGGGCGGGCCGCCCTCTGCTGGCCACGCTCGGTACTGCCACGCACGGGCTGCGCTCGCCGGGGACTTCCAGGCGGGGCAGCTGGCCTGGCCCACTGTGTACCATTTCCTACGTTTAGAAAAACGGTGATTTTCCTTTCCCCGTGTCTCTCTTCCTCATTTTCTCTCCTGGTGCCTCACCGCCCCCACCCCTGCCGACTACCGACGCCGCGAGTGTGAGTGCCGGCTGAAAGCCAACGGTGTGTGTTGGATAGAATTTCATCTCCGAAGACAAGAAAAAGGTGATCGATCAGTTACCGGGAATAGAACATAATCGTTAAACTCTCAAAACGCAAACTCTCCACCAGGGTGATGGGCCCTTTGTTTCCTTGGAGCAGAGGAACAGTTATCCATGTCACACACACACGAGCGAGTGTGTGTGTTCATAGCTGACATCTCACAGGAAGGCGTGAGCATGCCTGGGGGGTGGGGCTGTTTGGTTACACGGCTGTCTTCTGATGGCAGTCTGCTCCTCCGGTGTGGGTCCCCGTGGCTGGCACCCCCGGGCCTTGGAGGACTTGGGAGAAACTCGATTCATTTCCTACGCCCAGTTTCAGAAGCCGGACCCGATTCTTATTCTTACACGAAGTCACTGGAAATAGAGTTTCTAGTTTCCTCTTCTTACATCTCAGGAGACGTCCTTGGGCACCTGCTCTGGAGACCGCATCTCTTCGGGGGTCTGGGAGGGTCACGTTCTCCAGACCCGCAGACACCGTTATCCTCCAACCTGCCGTCCTCACCGTCACCGCCATCCCTCGTCCCGGTGGGAGCTGCTCGTCCACGGTTCCTGAGGTGTGAGCACCTTGATGCCGTGGGTGAAATGGTCATTCGTTTACTCTACTCGATCATTAATTCTTTGAACCCTTATCGGGAACATTTATTGAACAAACGCCATGTCGGGCTCCGGGGTACGGCGAGAGGACTGTGTTCGGACAGCCTCTCCGACTTACTGGACGTGACAGCTTCCTCGGAGCTTATCTGAGGCTCAGCTGAGATTGTGCCAATAAGCCCTCAGGTGCAGGCGACCAGCCCGGGGCAAGGACCTCGTAAGTGCCACTGCCACCCGCCCCCGCAGGCCTTATCTACAGCTCTCAGCCGAATCTGACACGGATTACAACATCGACCCGCCCCCACAACACTCAGGCTGCCTCCCCAAGGCCCAGCCGGGTGTGACCACGCCGGCCCAAAACACCGCACATCAGCGATCACATCGGTGACGATTAAAAGTTGGCTGTCGCGATAGCACAACCGGTGCTGGCCCTTTAGAAGGAGCGTGTGCGTTTCTAGGTTTCATTTAGTCGACGGTTTAAGAGCTGTCAGCGATTAGAAGTGGCGGGACGGCGTATCAGACGTCTACGAGGCGTAGAAACGGTGAGCGAGCGTCGGCGGAGAGCGCAGACGGGCCACGGGAGCAAAGCGATGACCTCACGGAGACAGACGCACAGCGTAGAGGGAGGACGAGAACGCCGACCGCTCACACCAGTGGCCACCGCGGGGCCCGGCACTCCGCAGGAAGGGAGGCGGCTTGGGGTGCGGCCCACCTGGGCGCAGACTCAGGGACGCCAGGGCGAGCCTGACACCTGCTGGGCAGGTGCGGTGGCGCTTTAGTGAGGATCACTTAGCGGTGCGGCTCGTTGCCGGGACAACCTCGTCACCGCGGCAACGGCCAGCTCGGGAAGCGTGGCTGTGATGGAGAAGGCACAGTGCACACACACACACACTCGGAGTCCGGTGCGCTCGTCACTGCGACACGTGTCTGAACTATTGACTGCGTGACGCGTGGGGTTCTGGTGGAGAAGGTTCCAGAGAGGGGGAGGCAGGCGAGCTGTGTCTTGAGGAGTGAGTAGGAGCTCGGGCGGCATGGAGGGGGCGGGGTTACCACCGCTCTGGGCACCGCGTCCAGGAAGCGGCTTGACCGGGAAGTGGGGTCCCGCCAGAGGTGGCCCCGCCAGGGTCCCAGCGCCTAGGGGGGGCAGCGGCCTGGAGGAGCGTCCCGAGCACACGTGCAGGAGGCCCCGAGAGCTCCTGCAGGCCCCGGATGGGGTGCCAGGCCCCAGCCAGGGGTCTGTTCCCTCCGGCCAAGGGCGGCTGCCTGGTCTCCACGGAGGTTAAGCGCTCGCTGGGAGAGGGGGTGAGCCCCTTCGGGCATCACACTTGGTGCTCCGGGCCATGACTGAGCCCCGGCCTGCAGTGGTGGCCGACGCTCAGGCCGGGAAGGACGGAGGGCTCGAGGCCAGAGTCCCGGGTGCTCCCGGGGTGGGCTTCACGGGGGTGGGCACAGGAAGGAGCTGCTGGGGCCCTGTCTCAGAGACTCACTCCGGAGCACCTAGGTTTGAATTCTGTCCCGGCCACTAACCAGCGGCATGTCTGTCTTTACCCATGATCCCACCTCCCCGTGCCTCCGTGTCCTCTCTGCAAAACCCGGGACAACGGCCCCCTCACGAGGTCCTCGGGGAGGGTCACTGCGATTCCGTGAGAGAGCACGCATAAGACGTCTCACGCAGAGCCCGGCGCCCAGGACACGGGGCGGTGCGTGTCGCCGACTTCTCTGAGACCTGGCTAGCGCACTGAGGTCCCTGCTCGTCCCTGCCAGGCCACCGGCTCCGCTGCTGCACCCGCCGACCCCGCCAGGACCCCGTGTGGCTTCCGCCCGCTCCGTCCCGCTGCCCAGGAGCGGTCTGGTTCCGATCCGGGCGAGACCTCGTCGGTCCTTCAGCCGGGGTGCAGCCCGCACACCCTTGGTTTTGGGGTTGGGTGGCTTCTGAGCTCGCAGCCGTGCAGGAAGGGTGACGTCTTCGGGGGGCTGCCTCGGGGGGCGCCGGTGAGGAGCGCTGTGAGCCCGTGGAGGCCGCAGGTGACAGGACAGAGACGAGTCTCCGCTTGCATTGTGCCCTCGGTCCAGGGTTCGGAATATGTCACCCGCAGCGGACACCAGGGCCACGTTCCGGTGACGACCTCGTTTTCCGAGGTCTCTGTCCGCAGGGCCACGTGCAGGCATCTGTGGGGTTAGCCTGGAGTTACACCGGTGCATTTCGTCCCCTCCTCCAGCCCGGAGCGGGGACGGGGTGCCGAGGAGCAGCAGACGCTGAATTGTCTAGGCGCCAGCCGCAGGCCGA
Source organism: Macroglossus sobrinus (assembly GCA_004027375.1). NCBI lineage: Eukaryota > Metazoa > Chordata > Mammalia > Chiroptera > Pteropodidae > Macroglossus > Macroglossus sobrinus. Next base: position 12,126 of record PVKZ01005020.1, on the reverse strand, counting down.
TAAGAAACGCTGGTACAGGTGGCAGCCACACAGGATCGAATTCTGATCAGTGAGAGTATTTTCCTTCTTCTTGTTTTTTTATTTTTTCCTTTTTTTTAAAATTTTAGTTCTAAAAGCTCCTTAAACGGACAGGCTTTCCGAGGGCTAGCGATCGCCCACGGTGCCCGGAGTCAAGAATGGGGGGATGGGGGGCGTGGCATCGGACCACTGTGGTGTTGGAAGTTCCCCCCCAACCGGGGACGCTGTGACTAACGACCCCGGGAGACGGGGTTGCTTTAACTCGCCGGGGGCCTTGGCGGACTCGCGTGCACTGTCACGGGCAGGGCCCGAGCTGGCGGCCTCCACGGCCCCTCCCGGCCCACGGGTCTCACGATCGTGTGTAAGAGTCTGGAGCCGGAAACAAAGAATCTGAGAAAAATCCGATTTTTTTCCTCAGGGACTTTCAAACACACACAAAAAAGGAAACACTTTGGGGGCGTGACCTTTTAGAAAAACCAATTAAAGTTACTTTCGTATTGTTCCTAGTCTCGATTCTACCAACGTCCCTTTTAAAAGCACCGAACGAGAATTTTTTTGTGTGTGTGAGTCGGACGCCGGGACACGGGACAGCACGGCGCGCAGGCGCAGAGCGAGCTTTCAGAGGCTGTTTCTCTCGCCGTCCTGCCCATGGCCTCGCTTTGTGCTGTGACTGACCCTTGCCAGACCCATGAGAGTGACTCACGTCCAGCCGGCACCTTCCATCTGTCCATCCCTCGGGCCTCTGCAGGATGAGTCCGCATGGCCATTGCTACACCCTCCTTACGCAAACCCGGGGTGAGAGAAGCAACCGGCAACACGCAGAGAACACACACGCACACGCGTGTACACACACACACACACACATACAGAAAAAACACACCCAAATTAGACCTTAGGGCAAAATAGCTCCCCAAGGTAGCTGCCACCTGCGTAAGCTTATAGAAGGCAGACAAGCCTGTCTCCGGGAGACTCGGCGCCTGAGCTGCTGAGCGGTGGCGGGGAGTAGGAAGGGACTAGTGGCCGTGGGTGTCCCACGCCAGGCGCCGCTGGCACCTGGCACCGTCGCAGGGGGCAACGGAGAAGCTGGAGGGCTTCCTGCCTGGGCAGGCCAGTGACAGGAGTCCCGCAGCTCGTGACCCCCCTGGACGTGGGACCCTGGGCACGTTGCCTCGGTCTCCTCATCCGTCAGCGAGAGGTGGTGACACAGTGAGTCCAACCTTACTATTAGAATCATACTAAATGCTCAGCCATCATCAAACCCAGGGCAGGCTTTCGGGAGCGCTTCAAAGAGACCCCCCACCCCATGCTAAGAAAATCGGGGCCCACAGGAGCACTCTGCTCCAGCTCCTTCTCGGGCCGGAGGAGGTGACTCAGGAGGGACACAGGGACACAGCGCCTCCCAGCAGAGACCGGCAGCCGGAGGGGGAGCCCTGATCTTGAGCTTCTTCCCACGTCCGTGAGCCAAACCCAGGCCGCCAGTCACACACGGGCCAGAGCCGGTGGGGCGGGAGGGACAGCGGCTGGGCACGCCGACCCCACCCAGCCAGGGAGGGAGGCCGGGCCAGGATGCCAGCTGGGGGGTGACGGTGGAGGCTCAGGGGCGGGCTACAGTGACCAAGGCCAGGGCAGAGTGTGTGGGTGTAGACAGGGGGTGGGGACAGCTTTGAAGAATACTCGGGGGAAGGAGAAGACCCGAGATTGACTCTGGGTCTGGGGAGCTCAGCGTCCCCCCGCCCACGGAGACGAGGTCGGGAGGCCAGCCGTCTGTTCGGCAGTGTCCAGTTAGCGGCTCGTGAGGTGTCTGGACGGGACACCGGGGAGGCAGCCGGGTCGGGAAGCTGGGGTTCCAGCAGAGCCGCATCTGGCCACGGGGGGCGGGGGGTGTGTACCTGCCTGCGTGGGCTCAGAGCGGGCAGAGGTGGGGCGTCGGCCAGCATTTACGCCTCAGAGCGGGGAGGAGCTATGCTGTTAAAATAGACAACATAGGAAGCAGATTACAAATAGATCGAATGCTTTCAGAGCTGTTTGTCGCTCCGAGGCCCCGTTGCAGGCCGAGGGGGGACGCACCGGAGCGGCAAAGCCGCGAGGCGGAGGGCGAGGCGTGTGCGCACCCAAACGTGAACACTCACATTTCCGGGGAACGTGGCGTTTACACACGGTTTTAAAAACGCTGCTCCAGTGGGCCGTTTGTGGCCTCAGCTCTGCACCCGGGGTGCAGGGATGCAGCCAGAGGCCTGGGGCCTGCCGCGGAGCACGGTGACAGGTGACAGGGCGTGTTCAGTTCAGTCTGCGGGGCCCTGGACGGTCGGCACGCTGCCGGGCAGGGTGCTGGGGTGACGCAGTCGGGGGACGGGGGACAGAGACACCTGCGGCCCGAGCAGAGCCCGGGGCACAGGAAACGGCCCCGTCTGAAGATGGATCTCACTCAGACGAGGCTGAGTCTGGCCCCACGCCCAGATGGCCTGTGTGCGCCCCACCCCGCTGCAGCTCTGGCTTCCGTGCCCTCCAGAAATCACTTCCAGATGCCTAGCCAAGGGCCCCCACCCTCCACGGGAGGTCTGCCTTTCACTGGGGATCTTGAAATCAAAAGAATCACTGGGAGCAATTTCCCAAACTCGGCTTGTATCCAGGGCGTGCCCTGGGGACGGCAGCCCAGGGAGAACCGGGCATCAGGATGCGTCTGGCTGGGAAGGGGACCAGCTTCTCTTTCTGGAACCTTGGAGCCTGGAGGAGGCTAGTGTCCTAGTCCCCCCCCCCCCCCCGGGGGTGGCTGGCGGAGGGCCGAGCCGCTCCCGGCCGGAGGCCGCGGGGCTGAGCCTGGCGCAACCCGCACAACCTCACCTTACAGAGGCGATGTCCAGGCTCAGAGCCCGCAGCGGCCTGCCGACCGTCATGCACCTCGTGAAGGTCACAGGCACACCTGTCACCCGACACCCCCACAGAGGGAGGGCTCCCCTGAACCTCCACCCGGGGACAGCGGAGTTGGGGAGGTTTAAGGAGTGAAGAGGGGGCGCAGGGGGCTCTGCCGGCCGCCGCCCAGCGGGGCCCGGGACCCACACGTGGGAAGCGAGGGGACACAGACCTCGCGTCATCGCCACCAGTGAGACCAAGGTTCCCGCCAGTGTCCCAACATCCGCCCGCTCGTGGGGCCTGAGGGAAGTTCAGGAGCTGGGTTAGATCTCTGGGGCCGCCCTGACAGAACGCCGCGGGCCGGGGACTTGCACGGAGGCCGGGAGCCCAAGCTCAAGGTGTCGTCCGTGAGGCCGCTGCCCGGGGCTGCCGCCGGCCCCCTTCCGGCCGGGTCCTGGCGGTCAGCCCTCCATCCGCACCTGTGCAGTGAGTCTGGCCAGCGTCCTCTAACGCGAACACCTGTCGGCCAGGGGCAGGGCCCTCCTTCGAGCCCCCTTAACGTAATCCCCTCGTCCCCAAATCTGGTTACGTTCTGAGACGCTGGGTGTTAGGACTTAACTGAATTTTTTTTTTGGGGGGGCGGGACATAGCATCCTTCAGCCTGTACCAGGGGCTCACACATGATGCCCTCCGTGCCCCCCCCCGGAAATATGCACACCCTCCTCCACGTGCAGACCGGGCGGCTCTATCCGCGTGCTCGCGCACGGGTCTCCCACACGCAGCCGTGAGAACGTCGCCCTCTGCGGCTCGTCGCTTTGGAGTCACGAGTCTCCGGTTTGGCTCAGGCGGAATCATGTGCGAAATCCAGGAAACGGGAAGTCTCTGGGGCTCGGCCCCTTTTGAAAAGCATCTATCACGGAGGCCAAGTTCCCCCCGCCCTCCCTAGGAAGCCTCGTGATTTTCTACCAAACGACAAGGAAAGGCTGCTTTAAGCATTGGGGCGGAAAGCGTAGTGTCGGCTGGTGGCCACTAGGTGGCGCACTCGGGCGTCCTTGACTGTGGCTTCCTTCGGTCACAATGAAACGGACTGCCAGGATACTAATGAAAAAAGTCAGGTTTTGTTTGTTTGTGTGTGTGTTTGTGTGTGTGTTTGTTGATTTGCCAGAATACTAATAAAAAAGTCAGGTTTTCTGTTTGTTTGTTTGTGTGTTTGTGTGTTTGTTTGTGTGTGTGTGTGTTTGTGTGTTTGTTTGTTTGTGTGTGTGTGTGTCGATTTGTTTGTTTGTTGGTTGGTTGGTTGGTTTGTCGATTCGTTTGTGTGTGTGTGTGTGTTTGTTTGTTTTGGTGGTCGTGAGCCAGCTGCCATCCAGGAGTCCTACCTGGGTGCAGCTGAGTTGGTGCTTGTTATTAACACCGGTCATCAGACAGGAGGCCGCTGTCCCTGGGGATGTCACGTGCTTTGTCTTTCGTCCCCTCCTGCCCACAGTGCTCCCCGCCCCTGGGGGCAGCGCCCCCTCCCCATCTCGGCAGAAAACGCCTGCCTGTCCCCAGGCAGAGCGGCAGGATTGCTGAGTTTTAGGGCGTGGTGTCACACACAGAGGCGGCGTCCATCCATGGGGAGGACGGGAGCGGTCCCAGGCCCCGGGCCGTGGGGCTGTCCACGCCAGGCCCACGGACGAGCGTCCATTCACGCTCCTAGCTCATTGTGGGAGGTGGGGGTGGGGGACCCTCAGTGGCAGCCACAGCCCCTCCATTCTTGGGGGGCAGTAAGAGCAGGACACCAGGCGGTTTATGTGTTACTTGCAAATGCTCTCCTGGACACCCCGAACCCTTGTTGGGGTTCACGTCTCCCCACCAAGGGCTCCGAGCCAGAGGACACAGCCCTTTCCAGCCCTGGCTCCCACTTTTTGGATGGGCTCCAACGGCCTCCGACCCCCCATCTATTCCCTGCCTTCTCTACCTGGCTCAGGGCCCCCGGCTGTTCTCTGGGGACCCCGACCCCCAATTCTCATGTCTTCTTGCTTTGAGCTGGGCTTGGCCATTGACTGGAGGAGAGAAAAGCCAGGGACATTCCCTCTGGTCCTTTCCTGCTGTTATTGGGGGCCCCAACCTCTGTGAGGAGCTAGCTTCAAATAGTCTCCCTCATCAGAAAGCAGGCTGGAGGGTTCTGGACCCCAAGCGCGGAGGCGGCACCAGGTCAGATGGAACGGTGGACGGACTGATGGCGGGACCAGAGGGAATGGCCTCACGTGGGTTTGTGACAGAAACAGCCTGACACATGACACCCGTGTCACCGTATTATCTCCACGCCATGTTACTCGGTCTCCCAGGACGAGGTCCAGGAAGACCCCAACTAGACAGAACCCGGCACCATCGAGCCGGACCCTGAGAACACCGACAGCGGCTGAGGACGGAACCCCCTGCCCCCAAACTGCTTCTGGGCCAATACTTCCGGATTCTCGGCCTTCTCTGTTCATCCCGTTCCCCATCCCGTTACTCGTGTATTTCCTCTTCACGACCCTCTTTAATTCCCCTGCCCCGTCCCGAAATTCAGATTCCTAACGCCAGGCAGATCAGCGCACGGTAAAGTCTTTTATTCTGAAATCCTTTTGCCGCGAACGCGCAGGGACTGCGTTGGGATTTGTCCCCGTTTTGTTTTAAACAGCGTTTCGTGACCGAGGCACGGTTGCCCTGAGGTCTGACCCGGCCTCCCGGGTGACCTGTGACCCGTTCGTTATCTGTGTCTCTGGCTTGCTGCAGGCTGCCGAAAGGGCCACCCCTCCTTGTCCCTTTGGAATGCCGTCTCGTTTCGGACCGGTCATTTCTCCGATCGCAGAGACACGGCGTCTCAGCCACCGGGCAGCTGTCTCAGCCCACACCGACCTGCCTGGCTGGCCTCGGCTCCCCGCAGCGGGACGGTCCCCAAGGCCATTACCTCGGTCGTGGGTACAGACAGGAAGCGGCTCGTGCTCCAGACCCAACCGACCCCTCTGTAGGGACCCCCACCCAGAGCAGCATCGAGCCCCGGGACCCTGAGCTCCCCCCGCCCCCGCCCACCTGGGCCTGTGGGACCACCTGGGCTCATGCTGACTCACTTCCTCTCCCGGTTAACCCCCCAGGGCCCGGGGCCCCATCTGCTTCCACTGGGGTTTATTACCTGATGCCACCAGGTATTTCCAAACACCCCGGGTGACTCAGCAAGGTCAGAGTCTGCGTCCCGGCCACCGTGGCAGGTGGAGCTGGAGGCGGGGTGCGGCAGGTCCTGCCCTCGGCCACCTCCCGGCCACACCTGTGATTGCATCATGCGCACCTTTGTCAACAATGCATTTAGCGACCAGATTATACCCTGGGTAATGACAGCTTCCAGCCTGATGCCTGGAGTCCCCAGCACGACCCCACGCTGGAAACACGCCCCTCACCTCCATGAGACCCCACTGAGAGGCAGCGGCTGGCGGGCCACCACGCTGGGTTGCCCTGACACACGCCGATCGTCGGGGTCGGGTCTGCGGTCTGGTTCTGACAGGCCCGGAACCCTGTCTGAACTCTCGGGGAGCTCAGCACGGGAGGCCGGGCCACGGCGGGAAAAGCGGCCTGGGTAGGAGCCCCCCTTGCCTTCCTCGCCTCTGCGGGGGGCTCCTCCCGTGGGCCCCGCCCTGGACACGGACCGGGAAACCCGCAGACACCGCGCGTGGTCTGCAGAGGGCTGAGCCACACGGCGCAGCGGCAGCAGGTCCCAGGGTCTGGGCGTGAGGCCAGTGCACGCAACGGAAAAATCCGTTTCAGCGTTGGCTCTGAGCCCTCCCGCACGGGGGTGTCCCAGTAGGGACTCGTTCCCACAGGGCACGATGTGGGGGGCGAGGTGGGAGACGGCGGCGGTGGGGGCGGCCCCAGCTCGGGGAGGAGGGGGTGTTTGTCAGATCCGTGGAAAGGGCGTCTGCTGGCGATGCTCGCGTCGGCGACCTTGACATTCACCTAGCGCTGCCGATTCCGCACCCTGGGGCGAGGCGGAGCGCGCCACGGGGAGCAGCTGACGGGGAGCAGCTGACGTCTGGTGCTCCCAGGGGACACGGCCGGCTGAGCGAGCCGCTGGTGTGTGCCTGGGCTCCCCCTGCAGACGGGCGGCCCCCCGGGGCGCGGGATCCTGCTGTGACGCAGGAGGCCACCCCCACGGGGACGCCTCTGTCATTGTCACACGGTCTCTCTGCGTGCCCGGGGCTCGGGAGGGCTTCTTCAGGACAATCTAGGGCAGAGACGCTGGCCTGCATGCGAGGGAGTCACCCGGAATAGGAAAGGGACGAGTTGAAGAGCTGTCGCCGGGGGCCGAGCCTCGCGGCCACCGCGTTTCAGAAGCGCGTACGGAGAACTTCCATTATCGGGATGCCGGTCCGGTGTTGCTCATTCCGGGCTGGACCCCGGCGCCGGTCCCACACCGGGCCACGTGGGTCCTGGCTGCACAGGGATTGTGCAAATAACGGCGTCGGGAAGCACGTGAGCGTTCACGCGGATGGCAGCCCCGCCCTGTCTTCCCGGGTCTTTCCGGAGAACCTGGGAATAAACCCGTCTGCTGGCTCAGCCCCCCGGGAAACTGGGCGGATGCGGTGGGCGATCCATCCAGGCTTCGACGTGAACCCTGAAGGCTCGGCGGGAACTGAGGGGAGGGGTGGGAGACCTTCTTCTCCAAGCTTTCAGCACCTGTTTCCGGGGAGCTCTGCCCAAGAGCGGGGTCCCGGGGGCAAAGTGGGCCGCTCGTAGGGGGCCTGCCCCTACGTCCTTTGCAAGCCCGTGTCTGCATCTCTTCGTCAGAGCCGCGATCCCCGGTTAGCCTCTGTGGGGCGGCTCCCCCAAACGCACGGAGCGGTCCGCCCGGTCGTGCCCCCGGCGCGTCCGTGTCCACATTAAAACGCGTCTGAGGACGAAAGGCCGATGGCCCGGGTCGCCGTGGTGAGGACGGCGGCCGATCGTGCCACCCACGGGTTCGACACGCCGGGCGAGCTCGTGCTCGCCGCCACACACTCATGTTCCGCGTGGTTCTACCGTGTCCTCCACGCGGTGGCGAGCACGGCCGTGCGCTGCGGGGCTGGAGCTGCAGGCGTCACGGGCATCGGGGGGCCAGACTCAGATGCAGAAAACAGGAAGCTCATCTGATGGCCACGTGTGCAAGTGACACCGGTGTCAGCAGAGGGCTGTGCCTGTGGCACGGCTAAGACCCTGGGACCTACGCCGGGCGGTGGCTTTGTTATTACGCTCCGTAATCACGTGATATCATGGGGGTTATCGTTATACAAATAGATTGGCTTCTTTTGAAGGCACCGAATGTCACTCCCTTTTTTATTAAGGGAGACTGAACGCAGGTGGGCACAGCCGTAAGTCGGCTCACGAGCTCAATCCCTGCTCTCTGCGAGCGGAGGCGCGAGAGCATTGCTGGTCTTCCTTTAGGACAAGGAGCCCCGTTTTCTTGAGATCTAAAGAGTTAGCTTTTCGGGGTATGGAGAGTGGGGAGTCGGAATTGGGACACGTTTTTAACGAGGCTCCTGGACGAACCGTTAGCTCAGGTGGTTCCTTCTGCACAAGTGAGGCAATGAGACCGGGCGAAGTCCTCCCGCTGGCTTCAGGGACGCCCTGCCCGCGAGGTGACGAGGGCAGAGGGTCTCCTCTGGGCGGCAGGCACCGGGACAGTGGCCACCACGGTGGCGTCCTGTCACCTCTGCACCTGTGCTCAGATTTCCCGAGCCCTTACTAAAAAAAAAAAAGGCTCGCCATGAGTCTTCACGAGCCCGACTCCAACGCTATCTCATTGGTTGACTGATTGCTTGGTTGATGGATTGACTCAAGATATAGCTAAAGCAGCAGCCTGTTCTAGAAGCCATGTGGGGTACAGAGTGGAGTGAAAACCAGTTCTTTCCACAGAGACCCCGAGCTAGAACCCCCTCTGGCTCTCTCCCCGAGGCTCGGTGCGCCCCCTTCCCGCCCCGGCCCATGGAGAGAGCCAGCTCCTCTCCGGTCTCCAGTGTCACGTTCATCAGGGCACCAGCATTTTAACCCTCTCGGCTCGCACCCTCCCCCGCTCACTCCCCTCTGTGTACACCCGGCTCTCTCCCCGGGGGGCCGTACGTAACCCCGCACAGGGCCTTGGCTGCGTTCTGATCCGTGCGGCAGAAACTCGCAAGCCTGCTGGATTCACCTGGGGGGATTTTAAAAACAGATTCCTCCAGGCGAACCATTTAAAAATTTGCCCACCTTTGGAATGAAACGAAAACCATCTTTATAACTAAACAAACAAACAAATGGACCCATGCACCGGGCAGAAGAAGTAATCAAAAAAAGGGAAGAAATTATCTGGAACACAGCTGCATGAGCATGAAAATTTTAACACGCAAAGAGCTCCTATACGTAATACAAATAGTCGGGTAAATACGGGCAGAGGGTCCGACGTGGGGTGTGGCCACCTTCTCAGACGTGAGGAGATGGCATCAGAGCAGTGCCAGCCCATTCCCGGCGAGGGTGTGAGGCCGAGAGCCACCCCTTCACAGCCTCGGAGGGGGTGACACCGGTGGGACCGTGGTTCTGCAGAATCACGTGAGGTGTCATCGTAGACACCCGGCATTCGTCCAGTTTCAGATGCTGACAGACACCGGACCAGCGGACCTCACCGCAAGGCCAACGTCCGTCACCACCGCTTACGTGCGCACGACCTGGGACCCAGCCATCCCGCTGCTCGGAGCTGGCTCTGTGCTGTCCGTCCCAACAGCAGGGCGCAGCGGGAGAAGAGGCATCTGCCACAGCCCTGTCTGCGTGACAAACAGCTCACAACGCCCGCCGATAGCGAGCGCGCCTGTGGTCACATTCCTACATCTTTTAAAAAGGTTTAAGAGAGTCTCCGTCTGCGACTATGGCTCAGGCGCTGAGTTGAGCCGTGTGGTGACAAAAAGCGAGAAGCAGAAGGCTCCGAACAGTAGGATCCTTCTCCCAGCGAATTTTAAAAACGACACACTACGTATTTTGGCAAATGCGCAAATTCCTTTTTAATGGAAGACCTACGAGACGCTGATCCCGGGGACGCCTTTGGAGGAAAGGATGGGGAGAGAAGGCTTAACGCACCCCGTCCTCTCGGACTGTTGGATTTTCTCGGCGTGTGAATGATAGGCTACCCCCCAGGCAGACTGAGTTTAGGGGTGAAGGTGTTGGGGGTGAAGGCGCTAGGATCAGCTTGTCACGTGACTCTGCCAACCAGTCAGGTTTTCAAGAATCTCCAGAGAAGCTTCCAGAAGGGAGACGTTCTCTTCCCCCAGCTCGGGGAGGCTGTGGGGGTCAGCTCTGGACCGCGGTAGCCCTTTGGTCATCATCGAATGAGACCCCGGGTCACCACGTGCAGAGGACAAAGCAAGGCGTCAATGGCAGGTCGGGGACGGATTGGCGCTGGGCCCCTGGTGACATCGTCAATCAGGCCGTTAGCAGGAGGCCTCTCTCGAGGAAAGATTGCCCGGTCTCCAGACAGCTCGGTCATGAGGCCGATAAATCCCGTGTTGTTTAAGGCGCCTCGAGATGAGGCCCCTGTCACACACGATGCGTCCAAAGTGACAGAGCGTCATTAACGAGACAAACAGAGTATGTCTCTACCCCGCACGGCCCGAAATTGCCTAATTTATAACGCGTTTAATGATGTTTCCGAGACAGTCTCTTATCTGGCACCCTGGGCCGTCCGTACCCGACCGCCTGCGCTATTTCTACCTTCGGAAATAAACCGTCAAACCGAGACGTACGTCCTTGGGACGCGTCCTCGGCGTGAGTGAGAGAATTATATATGACGTGTCCGTCACTCCTCGGACTGCGACTTTCTGAATCCATTTGGATTCAACAGATCGAGGGCACAACCGGGGACTATTTCTCACGACTTAACCGATATCCGGGGTTGCTGCTTTCATCATTCATTTGAAAACCATATGTTGAGGTCTCCCCGTGAGGCACGGGGTGGGCACACGGGCAGAGGTGGTCTCTGCCCTCACAGAAGTGAGGGACGAAGGGGAGAGGCGCTAGCCAGCAAATAAACGAGAAAGAAATCGTGCAGATAAATGAGAAACCCATGCCTGTATGAACAAGAACGGAAGGGAGCCCTCACCCCAGACGCCCCGAGTGTGAGCTCATTCGGAAATAAGGGAAGGTGAGGGCCCACCGGAGTCGGGTGACGCCTCATGCAACATGGCTGGTGTCCTCGTGAGAAGGGGGACGGGCACAGGGGGAAGGTCCCGTGAGGATGAAGGCGCTGTCCCCAGCTCTGAACGAGGCAGCCACATACGAGTCGCCCGCAAAGATTCAAGGACAGGGGCCGCAGGGGCCTGGCACAGCCCCTGGCAAGGTGGCCCCTTCTCCTCGCCGGGGGAGCCCTACGACGTGAGTGTGGTCGGCAGAATAACGCCCCGCCCCCGACATGCCCTCGTCCTAAGCGTGGGAACCTGCGAATCCTTATGGTTGCTGCCATGCTCATTCCAGACCCTCCCGTCAGCTGCTCTGTCTGGGGGGACCCTCGCTTTCCCCCCTCACACCCGAGCCAGCAGCTTTTCTCCCCACGTGGAAGATGGTGACACCTGTTAAGTCACACTGGGGCAGAGGCCGTGGTTACCCGGGCTCAGGGAGGCTGGCCTGGCGACCGGCAGCCGCCTCGCCCGGCAGCATCAAGGGATGTCTCTCAAACCGTCACGTGGCCGAGGACCCTGAGGACCTCAGGGGGCCTCGGCTGGTGCTGAGATTCTGCGTTTCCTACAAGCTTCGGGGGGCCCCGGCCGGGCCAGCCCGGGGACCCACAGTGAGAACTGCCGTGTTCCCATGTACCCGACCGGAGATTCCAGATTCCCAGGGCCACCCAGGGTCTGCAACGGGGAAGTTTTCGCATGCGATATGAGAAGCAATGTACCCGTTCGGTTTCGTGCCAGAGGGACCCTTGTGTGCCAATGGGATGACGGGGGCTGAGGGCTGGTGACCAGGGAGATCCAGGCTAGAGAGAGGGCTAGGAGTTTGACCTCCGGGGAGCAGGAGGGGCTGGGAGTCAAGTTCGATCAGTGATGAGCAAAGACTGAACCGGCCGCGCCTGTGTGATGAAGCCGCCGTGAGACCGAACACTCTGCACGCCCACCTCCTTCCTCTCCCTTCTTGTTCTGACCAACCTCGCTCGGTCGTCCCCCCTCAGTTTCTGAGTCCTGCTCCCCGGGGGGGCGTCTCCTCCGGCTGCCCAGCCCCGTTTGCCTCACCCCTCCTCCTCCTCCT
>PVKZ01005019.1:0-63395 GCA_004027375.1 Macroglossus sobrinus | reverse complement strand
GGGGTGTGTGTGTGTGTGTGTGTGTGTGTGTGTGTGTGTGTGTGTGTGTATGTGTGTGTGTGTGTGTGTGTGTGTGTGTGTGTGTGAGAGAGAGAGAGAGAGAGAGAGAGAGAGAGGAACAGAGCTTGAAACACATGGTCACTCACAGATATGTACTATAGCAGCAGTGTAGTAGCCTGGATACAGACTTCTAAGTGTTCTGTTGGGCCTTTAAACCAGGAGAAAAGGTGGAGAAATACATTGGAAAGAAGCAATGGAACAGGTCTTGCAGGACCCTGAGTGGAAGTAGGGAAGCATCAACACAGTTCTAAACAAAAATCCTGGAACTGTCTCATGGAAGTTGGGATGGCATGAAGTCTGAGACCAGACTGCCTATGCCTGGTGCTGAGTTTACTCATCTATTTGTGTGGCCTCAGCAATAAGTTTCTTATTGTGTTTGTGCCCCAGTTTCCTCCTCTGAGTGATGGGGTCAATAGCAGCACCAACCATATCAATTATGGAAAAGGTCAACAAGGTGCTCCATGCAGGTGCCAAGGAGAGGCACAAATGTCAGCTATTGTTTAGAATTTGATGTCTCAGCTTCAACTGCTGTAGATAAGTGGGAAGCAAACCATTAGCTTAACCATGGAAAGTAGATGGGTTTTAAGTGAAAAGTGCATTTCTTCCCACATTTATCTCCTTTCCTTATGAGCTGCTCCTACTCATGCTTATGGCCCTTGTGGTGATATTTTGTGATTTCAGCTTCAATAGTTCTTTTGTACATTTAGACCATGAGTCAGTGGACTGTGAACCTTGAACCACATCTGGCCAGGCACCTGGTTTTGCATGGTCCATGGTTGTTACATTTTTAGATAATTGAGGGAAAAGTAAAAAAAAAAAAGATTAATACTGCATGACACACAAAAATTATATGAGATTCAAAATTCAGTGTCCATAAATAAAGTTTTATTGAAACACAGTGACACTCATTCATTTATATTTTGCCTAGGTCTGCTTTCAAGCCACAAACAGCAGGGTGGATGAGTTGCTACAGAGACACGCAAAGTCTGACATATTTACTATCTCCTCTTTATAAAAGTTTGTTGACTGTTTAGATTGAAATGCACAGCAAGAACACGAGGTCAACCCTGAGTGTCCAGAAAGTTTTGGGCCAGCTCTCTGTGCCTATTTCACCAGCAGGAAGCTTCTGCTTTTACAATCACTCAGACATTTTTTTTTCCCTGCAGCTAGGTGTAAAAACTAAGGGTGAATAGTGCTAAAGAGAAACTTGGGAAGGAATGCATGAGACCAGGTGCCTGGAATGATGTCACCACTTCTGGGCCTGGAGAGTCTAAGTCTGGTGGCCTGATAGCAATGACATATCTCCAAACTCTCCAGCCTACTACAAATACTCATCCAGAGGTTCCATGGAACAGTGTGAGCAAAGATTAGTTCAGGGAGATCTTTTTGAAAAACAGATGGCTGCATACACCTTAAATTCATCTAGGTTCCATTTTTAGACTTTCCTCACTATTTCCACAAAAGCTCCTTAGTTGAGAAAAATAACTCAGGTTGCTTCTCTTGAACAACTGATCAACCCACTTGATCTATAAAATTTCCCTGGGGCTGAGAGACCAGAGAATGAGGCTGATCACCCCATCTCTACATCAGGAGTTTATTAAGGGAACTTACATACAAATCACATCTTTGGCAGTGGCAAGAAAGCACAGATATCCTCTGAACTATGCTTAACTACGTGGCAGGTGCGAAGGGGTTTTATAGGACAGGGCAAGATAGATAGTGGTACTGGGGCATAACCTGCTCCAGATAAGGGAAAAATGCCTTACATACTTGACCAGGGCAGAGTGAGGGCCTATTCGAGGAACTGGCACACCTTGAGCACAGGAAAGTGTTAAGACTGTCTCTGAGGGGGTTTTACTGAAAACAATATTTCTTCTGGTCTGAATTTAGCTGCATCTAGCACAAGCATCTGGCAGTGGTCAGGAAAGTTCATGTAGTGGTCTTGTCATGGAACAGTCTCCTTTCCACACCAATGTTCTGCCTGTCTCTTTTGAGCAATTCCTCTAGATCCAACCTCAGTCATCGACTTCCTACCAACAATGACTTCTTTCCAGGTTGGTGGGAAAAACTAGTTGTTAGGAGCTAATGTACATGAGTGCACAAATGCTGTAAACTCTTCAATAATCTGAATGTATGAAGATGCTTTTTTACCTAGAGGATTGTTTGGGGTAAGGTTAAGTAGTGCTATTTTAATGCTTCCTTCCTTCCTTCCTTCCTTCCTTCCTTCCTTCCTTCCTTCCTTCCTTCCTTCCTTCCTTCCTTCCTTCCTTCCTTCCTTCCTTCCTTTCTTTCTTTCTTTCTTTCTTTCTTTCTTTCTTTCTTTCTTTCTTTCTTTCTTTCTTTCTTTCTTTCTTTCTTTCTTTCTTTCACTTATTTATGTTATATAGTATTTCAGACATACTGAAAAGTACATAAAATTATCTAATAAATGACTTTATGTGTTTCTTTCATAACATATAAAACATAAAATTTAGCCATTTTTAAGTTTAGAGTTCATTGGCATTAGGAGGTACATTCATATTATTGTTATGGATAAAAAAAGGGGTTTTCTGGAAAGTAACTTTACAGGGGTAAATCTTATCATCAGTTCCTAACTGGACAGATCATAGTGAGTGGTCATGCCCCAGGCAAATAACTTTTTAGTAAAAGGTTTATCTTTGACTAAGCAAACCTTGTCCAGTGTCTTTGTGTCTCTAGGTTAATACACCTTTGAAAGAAGCATACCTGTCCTCAAGAGAGCACTATCCCATAATCCAGTCCTCACCTTGTCTTCTCCCACCTTCATGTAATCTTCCTTTTGTTCCTTCCTTAATTTCAAATGTATAAAATAAGTTGAAAACTGTTATCCTCCAAAACCTTTTAGGTCATACTCCCTGGCATATGTCATCAGTTCAGCTCAAATAAAATCTTATAAAAATTCTCTATAGGTTTGGACATTCTTATGTCGACACTGTGCAATCATCTCCATCTTCCAACCATAATTTTTTTTTATTTTCTTGAACTGAAACTCTGTCCCCATTACAAAGTAACTTTACATTCACCCTTATCCTCAGCACCATTAAAAAAAAAAGATTTATTCTCATTGAAAATGTACATTTAAAGAAATTCTAGTCAGGATGGTGGAGTGGTTAAGTGTTGTACTCTTAAAACCACATCAAAATTGCAACTAAATTATTGAGAACCACCTGAAGACTAACTGAATTGAACTCTTATAACTAAGGATATAAAGAAGCCATGAGACTGATAGGAGTGGTGGAGACTCATAATGGGCTTGTCCTACATCCACTTGTGGTAGTTAAGCATTGAGGTTATGAAGGACTCTCTGAAGAGCGAAGGGTCCTAGCTCCATATCAGTCTCCACAGCCCACAGCTCCTGTACTGGGAAGATGAATCCCCACAACATGTGATGTGAAAATCAGTGAGGACTCTGTCTAGGTGAGACAGAGAGCTGCTGTAGACATAGGCATCTTTTCATCTTTTTAAAGGGCCTTAACACAGACTTATTCACTCACAAACATTCACCCTAAGCTCCAGCAAAGGGTCAGCAGCTTGAAAGTGCCAGAGAAGTACCAGAAGTACTGAATAATCTGGTTTCAGGGTGAGGGCTGACAGGACAGCTCTCTCCAGGTCTGAAGTAATGGAAGTGGTATTGTTCCTTTGTTGAGCTCTCCCTACACACAACTCTCAGGAGCAGGCAGAAGTGCTGGCAGTTGCCATTGTTCTGTTGTTGAACCTTCCTCTATATAGCTGGCAGGCAAAATGAGCACCAAATCAGAATCTCCATTAACCTGAATAACACTGTCCTACCCTGGTGATTTCTTGAGACTTCACCCCACCCAACTCATGTGCAGGGCCTGGACCTCTTTTTGCAGTTCCACACAAGTGGCCAACATTGCCACACACTGACAACTTTCCTAAAATCTCTCAGAGGTCCACAAACCCCAAATAAAAAGAAGTTGGCCTCAAAATGCTTGGGTCCACCTAATCTCTTGTTAGGTGGACCCAAGCACAGCACTCATGGCAGCTGGCCTCAATTCACAGCATAGCCTCTCTTAGGTGCCTCCAAGACCAGACAGGCAGCTATCAACTACAGATTACTTTGTAGCCCCTACCATGTGGCCCTGAGTAAGGCACATGTAGTGGCTGACTTGGGTCTGCACTAAAGCACATTCCAAAACGCTCCAGAACAAACACACCTGGTAATAAGCTTCAGACAACAGCAAAGCACCACCAAAACAACTCCATAAGTGACACACCCAAAGGGTAGATTCGACAGACACAAGAGCCCTGATAAAGCAAATTCTGCTCTGTGGAGTCAATAACTTATCTGTACAATAGATGTGAAGAAAAGGGAAAACTTGTGCACTGTTGGTGGGATTGTAAATTGGTATAGCCACTCTGGGTAACACTATGAAGTCTCCTCAAAAAAATTAAAAATAGAACTACATTATTACCCAACAATCTCATTTCTTTCTGGGTATTTATCTGAAGTTCAAAACAATAATTCGAAAAGATGTATGCATCTATATGTTTATTGCAGCATTATTTACAATAACCAAGATATGGAAGGAACCTAAGTGTCCATCAGTAGAAGAATGCCTAAAGAAGATGTGGCACATATATACAATGAAATATTACTTAGCCATTAAAAGAGTGAGATTTTACTATTTGTGACAATATGACCAGACCAAGAAGATATTATACTAAGTAAAATAAATCATATAAAGAAGGATAAATACAATATGATTTCACTCAAATGTGGAATCTAAACAAAATAAACACAGAAAACAGAAACAGTTTAATAGATACAGAGAACAAACTGATCATTGCCACATAGGAGTGGGTAGGAGGTAGGGAAAGTGAAAAAGGTGAAGAGATTAAGAAGTACAAATTGGCAATTGACTGTTATACAAAATAGTCATGGGGATGCAAAGTACAGCATAGGGAATATAGTCAATAATATTATAATAACTATGTATGGTGTTAGGTGGGTACTAGACTTACCAGGGGAATCACCTTGTAAGTTATATTAATATATAACCACTTTTCTGTATACCTAAAACTAACACAATATTGTATGTCAACTGTAATTTATTTATTTTAAATTAAAATTTTTTTTTTTAGGCAAGGCAACCATTGGTTGGCCTCACAGATTGCAAGGACCTGGTCAGTTTATAATTCCTTATTTTTTATGCCAACAGCACCTGGTCTTCCTATGTGGTCTTTCATCCAAGTACTGACCAGGCCCGACTCTGCTTAGCTTCCAAGATCGGATGGGATCGGGCTTGTTCAAGGTGGCATGGTCATAGACTCAACTGTAATTTAAAAATAGTAAAATGAAATAAAAAATAAAATAAGTTTAAAAAGAATATATCAATATCTATTAATATCTATCTATCTATCTATCTATCTATCTATCTATATCACTTTAATTTTAACCACTGTATGGTGGTTCAATGCATGGATATATTACAATTTAATCATCCATTTTTGTATTGGTAGATATTTAGGTCATTTTAGTTTTTACTTGTTGTAAATAGTGGTTAAAAGCATAGCCACCCTTCACCCTCACCTTTCCTGACTTTTTAAAAAGAGGACAAACTGATTTTTGCCTTGAAGCTAACATCGGCAGAGGCACATGAGGCCACTGCTCTTGGTGTCCTTTCCTTTCTTAGTTCACGTTCTGTAGTTACCATGGCCAGCTATCATTTTTCCAGAACAGTGTCTCTCATAATTTTACCTGGAATCCTCCTCTGTTGCCTGGGATACTCTTGGAGGTGGGGTGGGGTGGAGAGGGAGTTCAGATTTGTAGAAAGGTTTAGCACTGGAAAAACGTTTCACTATCTTTCTCAATGTGACTTGCTATCTGGTCAATTATGTGGTATTGCCATTGAACTCTCATATCTCTTTTAACTGACTGCACAACTCTTCAAAATCTATGCTGATCTGAACTGCTAAGTGGAAATGTATACAGATTTGACTTGTTCAATTGCTTATAATATTCTGTCAACTTAATTTATGTATTCAGTCATCAAAAATTTCAAAGGTATGTTGTTTGAAAAAATATTGCAATTAAGGATGTTATAGGAACAATTGATGAAATTAAAATATGAATTATGCATTAGATAATTACATTATATCAATGTAAAATTTTCTGGTTTTGATAATAATACTATAGGTATGTAAGAAAATTGTTCTTGTCCTTATAAACTACACACTGAAATTAGGGGTAAGTTGGAGGACTATTTCTTCTACTTATTTTCAAACAATTTAGAAAAAATTTACATATATAGATATATAAAAATTATCTATCTAATCATCTATCTACCTCCTATCTATCATCTATTATCATCTATCTGTATCTATCTGAAATTATATATAATTATATATTATATATTATAAAATATATGTTATATATAAAAAAGAAAGAGAGAATTAATGATTAAGCAAATGAGGCAAATGGGGGCAACTATTGGTGAATCTGGATAAAAGGTAAAGAGGCACTCCTTGTACTATTCTTGAAACTTTTCTTTAAGTGTGAAATTATATCAAAATAAAAAGTTACCAAAAAAGTGTGCTGTGGAGGAAACAACTATAAGATTTGTGTATAACCAGAGTGAACTGCTCCAACAAATATGGAACAAATAAGGTCTTACCATATATTTTTCAGCTACTACCTATTTATTGCTCCTATTGCCTTAATGCCTAAAAGGCAGGAAGGCCAGTGTGCCTTTCTTGAATCATCTAGGGGCTTATGGACCAAAAAGGAAGGGTCAATCTTCATTCCACACTCCAGTGGGCAAAGACTCCCATCTGCTCAGACCATACTGCCATTCCTTATGTCTGCCACACGGTGTCGTTGTTAAAGATGGAGCTTACATACTCGGTCAGCTGTGCCTTGTGGATCCAGTGCTGCCTCAGACTCCTGCCAGGGCCGCCTTGGACTAGGAGGAAAAATAACATGTAAATACAATGTGCTGTAGAGAGGGGAGATTGACAGCCCTGGGAGGATGTGACAAGGCTTCATGATGTTGGCATAGTTCTGGCCTTGATGAATTTTGTGTTTGGTTAGGATTGGAATGGGGGAAAGACTCACCAGGCAGAAATATTTGCCATGTACAGAGTAGTGGGAGTAGAACAAACCTGGAATGTGTGATGGTCAAGGGCAGAGGATGCTTTGGGAGTCTTACATATTTTGGTTTCTGGCACTGTCTGCCTGTTTGTAAGCAGAGCTCACAGTAGGTACTCTATGAACATCTAGTGAATTGAAGATTTTGTAGCAATTATCCAGACTTTTTCAATATGACTGCAGCTTCACTTATTTCCTCTCCTCTTGGAGCTGAGCTGACTTGCTTTGGTTAATATAACAGGCAGAAGTAATGCTGGGCCAGTTCTGAGATGAAGCCTCAAGAGGGTTTGCATGTTTTCCCGCCTCTTTTGACATGACAGCCAGCTGCCATGTAAACAAGCCTATCCTGGCATGCTGGAAGGTAAGAGATTGTTACAGCAGAGATGAGCTGCACAGCTCAAGCCACCCCAGGCCAGCTAGCCCACAGCAGACCCAGCAGCTGACTGCAGACACATGAGGAAGCCCAGCTAAGATTAGGTAAATGCCCAGCTCAGACAGTGAGAAGAATCTATGGCTGTTGATCTAAGCCACTGTGGTAGCTAAATAATGTACTACTTGCTGCTCCTCCCCACTACAAAAAAAAAAACAAAACAAAAAAACCCCCTCCACATCCTAATCCCTAGAAACTGTAAATATGTTACCTTACATAAAGATAAAGGGACTTTGCAAATGTGATTATGTTAAGGATTTTGAGATATGAAGATTATTTTGGATTAATCACAAGGATCCTTAAAAGAGGAGCACAGGAAAGTTGGACAGCAGGGAAGTGTATGTGATTGGAGTGATGCAGCCACAAGCTAAGGAATGTCAGAGCCTCTAGAAACTGGAAGAGACAGAGAATGGATTCTCCCCTGGAGTATCCAGAAAGAACCAGGCCTGCCGACATATAGATGTTAGCCCCATAAGATTCATTTTGGATTTCTGATTTCTAGAACTGTAAGAGAATAAATTTGTGGTTCTTTAAGCCATTATATTTATGATAATTTGTTACAGTGACAATAGGAAATTTATACAGCTACCAAGCTTGGGGATGGTTTGTTATGCAGCAAAAGATAACTGATACAGATATACTCTTGTAGCCTCATGGAGGCTTTGGACAAGAAAGATTGACAAAGGACAGTGCTAATATGAAAGGGAAGGTTAAGAAAGTAATCTTTTACTGAACATTTTGATGAAAATGTTTACGAGATACCTGTTTATTTATAAAAATTATCTAAGGACCATCTTGAATCACTCATTTACTTGTAAATTTATTAATTAATGAGCATTTATGTACCATGTGCTAGGAGTGAGGAAGCAGATTCCAAGAAAAATGAAAATCATGATTGCCTCGACCACAGTGAGTCCTTTTAGAGCTGCTCCGGTTGGCCATAGGCAGGGTCTCTTCAGGTAAGGGGCTTCAGCAAAGCTTCTTGAATGCCTGGCCTTACCTCTTTGCCCTTTCCTCCATTATACACTTCCAGCTGCCTGTCATACTGACCTCTCTGGCCCTCTGTAGTTGATACATTTATTTCCCTCTTGTTTATCTGACTGATTATAGTCCAGTCTCCATTTTGTCAGTCACATCTTCCTCCCAGGCTGAGCCTTCATCTCTCTGCTTTGGCTTGGCACATATATAGATATCCCCTGAGAAAGTAACCCTTTTTATTTTCGAAGGCCTCCAGGACCACCAGCCTGCCCTTGCTTTCTCAGTAAAAGCTAGGGAGTCCAATGTTGAGGTTGGAGGCATCATGAGCACAGTGCTATGGTAACAAAGATATAAAGGTTAATTCTATGTGAAAACTTAGAATTGGGCAAGATGTCCCAATACCTGGTGAAACATTATTTCTGCATGTGACTGTGAGGGTGTTTCTGGAGATTATCATTTGAATTGGTGGACTAAATAAAGCAGGTTGCCTTCACCAATGTGAGTGGGCCTCATTCAATCCATTAAGGGCCTGATAGAACAAAAGGGCAGAAGAAGATTGAATTCTCTCTCTGCCTGACTGCTGAGCTGGGACGTCAATCTTCTCTTGTCTTTAGCGCTCCTGGTTCTTAAACCTTTAAACCGGGACTGGAATCTACACCGTTGGCTCTGTGGCTCTCAGGCCTTTGAACCACACCACTGGCTCTCCTGGGCCTCCACAGATTGTGGACAGCTGATTGTGGGAATTCTCTACCTCCATAGTCGTATGAGCGAATACTTTGTAATAAATCTCTCTTGATCAATAAATAGATATTGGTATCTATCTCTACAGATGTATCTTTAGAAATATCTATAATTTGTCTATTATCTATTATTTATCATCATCTATCTAATTTAATCTATCTATCATTTATCTATCTCTTCCATTGTCTGTTTTTCTGGAAAACCCTGACTAAGGGTTTGGGGAAGGGAGAAACAATTTCCTCCTGGGAGGTTGAGGAAGGCTTCCACCAAGAAGGGACACAGAAGTGAGTCTTGTAGTATAAGTCACATCTGAACAAGGAAGGGTGTTAGAGTATGCAGGTACAGAATGAACAAATGTGCAGAAATTTTTAAAAAGCACATGATGTTGAAGTATGATCTAGAAAAGTTAAAATATGTTCCTCACAAATGTTTCGATGTCAAATATTTATTTAGCTCATTAATGAGGGAACCAACAGGGTGATAAAACTAGTTTAAAGATCTGAAAAACTGATAGAAATAAAAGGAAGATGGAATAAGATGATAAAATTAAATACACAATTGGCTAATGTCTCATAGGGCAGTAAAACCCTTATCTTTGAGGTTATCCACTTAGCTAGAAGAAATCATTTGCAATTTATCAATATTCAGCAAGTTAACATCTGCTTTATAAAGTCTTGTCCTTAATCAACAATAAATGTAAGTCAGACAAATTAGTGCTGTGTGACAAAGCACTCTAAAGTTAATAGCCTAAAACAGCAAATCTATTCTTTTCACAGTTTTTGAGCACCAGGAATTTGGAAGCAGTTAGACTGGGTGGTCCTGGACAGAGGTCCCTGAGGAGGTTGCAGTCAAGTTGTAAGCTGGAGCTAGTCTTTGGAAGATGACAGAAGACCTATTTCCAAGTTTACTCAGGTGGTTGTTTTTTGCCTCTCCATAAGGCTGCTAATAAGGCAGGGCAGCTGGCTTCCCCAGAGGGGAGTGATGAGAGAAAGAGGGACAGGGACAAGGACAGGGAGAGGGGTTAGGAGGGAGAAGGAGAGAGAAGGGAGGAGAGAGAGGAGAAGGGAAGGGAAGAGACAGAGATATGGAAGGACACAGAGAGGGAGAGAGAGATGAAAGAAGAGGGAGTGGGGAGATAGAGATAGACAGATAGAGAGACAGAGACCCAAAAGAAGAGAGAAGAAAGAGAGGAAGGGGAGGAGAACCTTAGATGGAAGCCTAGCTTTTTTATAATCTAATCTCAAAAGTGACATACCATCACTTCTCTCTAGGAGTGAGTCTCTTAGGACAGCCCAATCTTGGGGAGGAAAATTAAATTCCATCCTTTGGAGAGAATAATTTTCAAAGTTTTGGGCATTTCTTTAAAAGCAGCACACTAACACCCCTAGAGGATCTTATGTCCCTCAGGTAGGCCTCTACACAATGCTCTAGTGTGATTTTCAGAGGATCACTGGGCAATCTCTTGACTTTTCTCTGTGTTTTGGATACTTTTTATAATAGTAACCTGTTAGAGAACACCAGAATGTCTAGCAGGGCTCGGCTGGAGGGGAGAATAAGGAAGGTCAAGATGAGCCAAGCTGAAATGTGCCCCCTATGCCAGCTGAGGCTCTATCCTATAGCTGGTCCCCAATACGGCTCTGTGTCCAGAGCAGGTCCTGCAGCCAGCCCATTGGATCAGTGTTTTAGGAGGAATGGGTAGACTGGGCTCTGGCACAAAGGAAGGCAGGGAGGCCAGGGAGAGATTTGGGCTGTGGATCCTGGAGAGAGGGAGTGGTGGAAGGGGGAATAGGGAGCTCTGGAAGAGATGCTGGAGTTAGAATGTTCCAGACACAGGGGCTGACAGCAGTGATGTTGTGTTTCACAGAGAAAGTGAAGGTGGGAAAGGATGCCAGAAGATGATGGAGCTTCAGACTGACAGCCAAGCACCTTCCTTCATTTCTGTAGGGTGACAGTGACCAATTGGGGGACAAGTAGTCATGAAGGGTGTCTGGGCAGCTGACTGAACAAGCCCCAGATGGTCTGGGCTATAAATGTGCTGAGTCCTAGGGTTTAGGAATTCTGGAGTGTGCCCAGATTTTCTCCTCCCTCATGGTGGGTGGGAGGATTGGGAGGGCAGGGATTTTTCTGGGTTGAAGGGTTGCAGAAAGTTCACAGTGCCTGGAGAGCTGCTTTGCCCTACTAGCTGGTGATAAACAAGCACCGAGCAATGTACAGGTGCCAAGGCTTCAAGGCTTGGATAGAAAACACCAGGTACTCATAGGCTATGTGGGCTGGGGCCAGGAAGTTTCATCTTGTAGATAAGGCTGGAATATTTCTTTCCAGGGCTAGACAAGTGCTTCCCAGCACATTCTAGAATTGGCAGCTGATGGAAATCTCACTTTCCCAGCTCTGGTACACACTCTTCCAGAAGATATAGTCAGAATGACTATGAGGCCACAGGTAGAATATTCATTGATTTTTATTTTTGGATGAAGAAGAAACACACATGGACTTTCAGGTGCCACTGGGTAGGAGATTGTGCCCACTGGATCTGATGGCATGTGCCAGTATTTTTATTTATTTATTTTTTATTTATTTAAGATATAGTTATTCTCTTATCACTATCCCTGATGTCAAATAATACTTTCTGAGAATTAGATTGTAAATTGTCAAGTTTCAAGTTCTTTTCTGCTTTCCTTCTGCCACACCATCATGCCACTGCCAATTTCCTGGGCAATTAAAATTATCATGGGATGTGGTTCCATAGTGTAGCAGTTAGCATGTCTGTGTTACACACAGAAGGTCTTGGGTTTATGCCCCAGTGGAGCCACAGTTCATGGTCTATGGCCATGCCACCCTGAACAAACCCCATGTCTGATCTCAGAAGCTAAGCAGGGTTAGTACTTAGATGGGAGACCACCTAGGAAGAATAGGTGCTGTAGGCATAAATAATAATAAATAATAAAAATAAATAATAAATAATAAAAATAAAAGAAAAAAATGATCATGAATAATGGCTCCTCAAGTGCTAGCAGACTTAACTGGTATGTGCATGTGTGCTTGTTCATGTGCCTGCACATGTGATATCTATCTTTGCCTTGAAAAAGATAGCTTTAATGTGCTTATATTTACAGAAACACTGTGAAGCTGCAATTGATGACAAGCCTTTGTATACAGAGTTCGGCCAAAGAAATACCTGCCTTTCATAAAAGAAAACCACCCAGCATATCTCTAGATTGGCTTGTCTGAGCACATCAGACACTCAGGGATTCACTTGCATGGTCACTCTATACCATGCCAAAGTATTACCAATATTCTTCAACATATGTGAATCTGTGCCCAGGTGCTTGTAAATCAAACAACATGTAGAAAGAAGCTGCCCTGCCAGCTTCTCCCTTCTGGGGAATTGTCACTCTTACCCAGGGGAGCTCAAGGACTTTGGTGGCTGCAATCCTTGGCCATGCAGAGTTCGTCCTTACACTAAGTATTATGAGATAGTCTTTATCACATTCAGGTGAAATAAATGTAAAGAATGTCATGTATGCACTTGCATACACTTGGGGCCTTGCACCCCTCTGACCTAGGCAGAGTGCTAACAGGAATAAGCTTCAGGTTCTCTTTATCACCTGTCTGGCTCTATTTCAGTTTTTCAGTGGGAGGGGGCATCCTACCAAGGTCGAATTTTTTTACCGTTTATTATAATGCAGACTTTCCCTAGGCTTGCCTGGTGTGGAAGCTCACACCTGAAGAGGTATCCTCTGAAAATTGGTCCAGAAACTCTACAGTACACTGAGTCAGGGCAGGTGTGACTTCCATTGTCATATTGACAAGAAAAGGGTGACTTCCAGACTCTCCTGTATTGTCTGCTAAGGGTTCCCAATACTGTGTTGAGAATTTAAATGTGTATTTATGATCCTTGCATTTTTATAAGGCAGGTGTGTTATTCCCATTTTACAGATGATGGAAATGAATCTCATAGAGTTTAAGACCTCAGGGTAGAGAATGACAGAGGCAGAGTCTGCCTCCATTTGCCACAGCCTGCACCTCTCGCCTGCCCGGCTCTATTTCAGTTTTTCAGTGGGAGGGAGTATTCTACCAAGGTTGAATTTTCTTACCATTTATTATAATGAAGACTTTCCCTAGGCTTGCCAGAGCAAGCTCCAAAATGTCTTGTCCCCTCCCACTCAAGGCCAGGGGAGAAGGCATGGATATTATAGGGACAAAGCCTTAGTCAGGGCTATGGGTCAAAGGTGATTTTTCACATGGCCTTGGTCTTTCCTTCCCCTCTTCCAGGAAGATAACTATCACAGGCAAATGGAGGCTGCCAATTTCCTAAAGTTGGTCTCTACTTGAATCAACTCATGGCTTCTCAACCAGGGCCGAGGTGGTCAACATATCTTCAATAATTTGAAAAGCTCTCTGATTTCAGCATGGAAGCAGACTTCTCAAATAGTCAAAAACCTTAGAACTTAAGTACATATCCACTCAGCCAAAGAAGACTTCCTAGTTTTAAGTTTGGGGAGTTTCTTTAAAAACATGAACAAATGAAAGGTAAAACAGTATATACTCCCTAAGAGCATTTTGTGTAAAATGTGAATAAGCAACATATGGACTATGCTTCCTTCAAAATATATACATTTCAGAGGAAAGAAGCTTAGAAAAACACCTCCTGGACTTCTGAGTGAAAAAATATCTGGAAGAATTACTGGACCTGATTTTTGTATTTTCTTTTAATTATAGCACCTAAATTCAATTTCTGAGGCTGGCATATGTGGATATCCATGTCAAAAAACCAATCTCTGTCCCTGTCCTCAGTCTCCCACAGGATTCATGTTTGCTGCAGGCAATTCTTGGCATTGGTCCTAGAATCCAGACCTGCTGGAACTGGTGGGAGGGAGAGAGATCCATGTTCTGATTTTCAAGATAAGGAGAAGTACACCTGGAGGGAGTGCCTGGCCCAGAGGGGAGAAGGCGGGGTTTGGTGTGCACTGAGTTGGTCCAGAACAAAACCACCATCATTTGCCATGTTTCAGCATCCATACAATCACAACAGATGGCCCTTCCCAGAAAGTTCTACGTCACCTTTCTTTCTTGACAGCCCCAGCCAGTGTCTGCTGTGTAACCTCCTGTCTGCTGGGGCTGGGTCTTTGCCTTGTCAGAGGTGGATGTGTGCCCAGGGCTGGGGATCTGCTTGTGTAGAGGTTGTGCAATCAGGAAATTGGTCTCCCAGGGGCCAAAGTGATTTATTAGCCTATCAGGCACATTGAGTAAGCAGCTCATTTTAACATCTTGAAGCAACAAGGGAGGAGAATGCAGTGTCTAGCAGGAGGGTACAAGGCATGAGGCACCAATCAAATCTTGGCTACAAAACAGAATGAATTCTTGTGTCCCTTTGGGGCTCAGAATGTACTAGAGATTTGTTCTGAGGGGAGAGGGAACATATGGTGCCACCCTAATGCCTACATTCTTCCATAATGTTCTCTGTTTTAATTCAAAATGACTTGACTTGTCTATGTATGTGGCTGGGTAAGGGAGTAGCGGAGGTGGAGAGAAGGGAGGGAGCTAACCTAGCTGACCTTTTTCCTCCTTCCTTCCTCATTGTTCTTTTTCTTTCACTTTCTCAACCTTTTTCTCTCCTTGTCTCTCTCTTTGTTCTGCAAAGAATTCTGAGGTGTCTTAAGTAAATTTATAAAATATATTCTGTGGGTTGAAGGTCCCTAGATTCATAGTTTATTCTGTGAGTGAGTGTTCCAGTTTCACTTTGCAGGACTGTAGGATGAATGTATTCCTGTCACTAGGCCCTAGAAGCCTCATCCTGGCAATACTTCCCTATCTCTGTAGACTGATGTAGCTACTTTCAGATGGTCAGCCTTCCAGAGTTCCTCCTCAAGTCCTCCCTGTGTTGTTCTCCAGAAATGTGGGGCCATTATGAGAGTATATTTGACCATGTGACCTGGCCTCAGGTTGGCCCTTGGATGTCAATTGGACCCTCTTGGTTAGGCATTGCTCCTGGGCAAGTACCCGATACTGGGGTGGTATGTGGTCTGCTCCTCTCAATGGCCTTAATAGAGATTGAGGCAAATGCCTCTTGCTCCCAGCTTGGCCATCAGCCTGGACATCTGTCTGGAGAGGAAGGCCATGTGAATGCAGCTCTTCCCTTCTTTTCCTTTTCAACACTCTCTTCCCACAGTGCCCAGGGCAGGGTGGGTGGCTTTCTACCCTTTTTCTGATCACTGAGTCATCTGCTCTACTCTTTTACCCCACAATTAAAACTCCTGAAACATCACTGAAACTTGAACAAAACCATTAAATTAAAATCTTTGGGATCTTCATCTTTGAAAATTAGGGACTTTCACTGGACTTGGCTCCTTTAGCAAAAGCAAAATCTGGGAAGATACCTACTGGGGACACCTAGTGAGGACACATAGTGAGGATGCCTAGATTTAGAAAGCTATGGTGAGTAGACCCTTTTCACCACACTGTGGGAGTCCATTCACTCCCCTGAGTCTGGGTGAGGGGTTAGGAGCAGTTAGAGGTCGGATAGACTTTGATCCAGCCATATGATGCCCACACAATTCAGCTCAGAGGTGGCACTGCAGAGGCTCTGAGCCAGTACTGTGGGGCTCACAGGCAGATGAGAGTGTGCAGCTGGGACATTTGAGGACAAGGGGGTGATTTAAAGTGGGCTTAGGAAGGTTTTGGATCTTGAACAGAGTACGAGTTCTCCAGAATGAAAGACTAGCATAGCAGGCTCATATGCCAAGTGCCAGGAAGAGTCTTAAAATGCAGACATATAGCCACTTAGACAAAAACATGTGTCCTTGTGTAGTTTACATATAATAACCCCATCATAGCTTAAAAGACATTCACTGTTTACTCATAAGAAATTCTGGAAGTGGGCAGTCCGGTTAACATGTGGGCCAAAGAGTCAGGTCATTTCTGTTTCCAGGCATCATGGCCAATGGTGAGCAGATAGAGAGAAATCTCTGGAAGGAAGAAAACTTTCCAGGAAGACCTTGGCAGACCCTGACCCCATTTCCTGGCCATCCCTAGTTGCAAGAGAGTCTGGGGACATGTCTGGGCATTTTAGCCCTTATGGTAGCAAGTGAAGTTGGGAATGGAGGCTGGGGTCAACTGAAAGGATCTGCCGCATGAGAAATGTGGGCCTTAAGCCTGGCTTGGGGTAGCAAGAAAAGAAACTGGATGCTTGAGTTGATGTCAATGCTGTTCGTGGACCAGTTGTCCTCCAGCTTGGGGTCTGTGAGGTTCCAGTGAAGCTTTTCCTGTGAATCAGTTTAGCTCTTTGGACAGGCACTGCCTGGGGGTTTCAAAACAGAGGGAGTTCTTGCTCCCATGAATTGTCAGACATCATGGCTTACCCATGTCTTTGGAGCTTCCTCTGACATGAGCATTGGTCTAATGAAGAAGATCAGAGTGTTCTGCTCATGAGGAGTGCTTAGCAAAGCCCTTCTGACATAAAACACAGTGATGTAATCATCTAAAATTGTGACTCAGGCTTTATCTTTTTGCTTTTGGCTACATGAGGGGCCAGTTGTGAGATAAAAGAATTCTTCAAAATTATTTTAAAGCTTGAACAATGGTGTCCTTTTTCTTCAAGCTAAAATGATAGTAGGCCAACTTAATTTCTTTGCATTTCTCCAAAGTGTAGCATCCTAGCTCTTCCTGAGGATGATGTCTGATCATATACTTTTAGAAATATTTGGATTTTTTTCCTAGTAAACTAACACCATCATTCTCACCCATCCTTTTAGCACACTACTTATTTGATGTGACACAACTTAAAATATACCAGTATCTATCTGAATCCAAAAGTTTTAAGCAATTTGTTGGAGAGGGGATGCAGGAGAGTAGGTTATGAAGACCTGAGTCCTAGATCTGGGGCCCTGTTCCTGTTACTCCTTTGGGAGAGGTTCTTCATGGAGTCAAGTATAGTTTTTAAACTTCTGTTTTCTCACCTGTGAAAAAGGAAAACAACAACTTTGATTCCCTCTTCCTGACAGGCTGTTGTCAGGATCAATTGTTTATTAGTGAGAGACAAAATGTACTAGTGTTTTGTAAAAAGAAAAAGCTGTGAATTATTACCCCACTTGCCTGATTGTCCAAAACTTTCACAACCTGAAAATGTCTACTTAGTTTTTTTTCTTGGTTTTCAATTTGAATTCTCCTAACTGACTCACTTTGGATGGAAAAATGCATTTCATCTAGAGATATGAGCAGAGGTCAGCTGGAATAGCAAGTAGTAGAAATTAAGATAGGCATAGAAGAAAATTCACTGTAGGAATTCCAGAGTGTTCACATCAATAGAAATCATAACCTACACTTTACAATTTACTTTTTTAGTTTCTCAGTTTTATTCAATTATTAGTTTCATGAAAAGTATATAAAATATTTTGTAGGCACATTATAGGCAGAGAAGCTTCAACCAGGAGCTCTCAGAGCAGGTCCTGAACCAGAAGCATCACATTCCTTGGAACCTGTTAGAAGGAAAATTCTCAGTACCCCACTCCCCACCTTCCACCCTGACCTGCTGAGTCAGCAGTTCTGACTGTAGAGGGTTTTGGGGCCCATCCATATCTGGATTTTAACCAGCCCTGATTCTGATGTGCAAACTCTAGTCTGAAAACTAGTAAAGAATGAGGACATATATTATCAAACACTAGAAGAAGTGTGCATGTGTGTGTGTGTCGTGGGTGGGGCGGTTAGGGTGCTTTGTGGTCAGTATTTACCTTTATACCGCTGTTAATCCTGGCTATCTCTTTCTCCTTTGTTGCCTTGCCCTTAGCCAGCTCCTTTCCTAGACAAAGAGACCTACAAGCTGCAATCAGGAAACAATGCTTCCTTTTTTGAGGCCAGTCGGGGAGAGCATCATTCCCAAACATGGAATAACAGGGCCTCCTTCCAGTTGGATTGGACCAACTTAAGTCACAGCTTGCCTAGACAAATAACAACATCCTTTGGGGGTCAGGGAGAAAAGGAAATGCCATGTGTTGATTAGTCAAAGTCCAGATTCATGAGCCAATCAGTGGCAAGAGGAGGTGGGCTCCACTTAACTGATAAGACTCAGCCCTGGGGTGGGGTAGTGTAGAGCCCTGAACACGCGGATTCCATCAGGTGAGCAGGAGGTAGAATCCTGCTGTCTGTGAACATCCTGTCAAGCTCAGTGCCTAGGTTTTTTTTCGTTTATATAATAACTATACAAGCAATTAGGGAATGGTTGAGATGATTGCATGGAGTTAAACAATATTCTCTCAAATTATTTTTTTGTTTGTATTTTATAATCATTTTATTTTTTCTTCTCTTTTTAATTTTTATGCTATAAAATAGTTTTTTTTTGCTTTTAAGTATGTAAAAAGTGAAAGTAATATAAAAAATAAAATATAAATTACCCCAAACCCTATCACCCTGAGATGAAACAATTAATAATTAGTAGTATTTTCCTTTATAATTTGTTAATGCTGATGGATACACACATGTACGCATGCATACTCTTTCTAATGTTAAATCATCCTTAAATTCTTAGAATATAATAATGTTGACATAGTCTTTTATATTTTTATGTGTTTTGAATGAATCAATTTGCCAATATTTTTCTTGGGATTTTCTTACCTCTATGTTCATAAATGATTGGTTTACAATTTACTCTTTTTTTTTTTAGTCTAAATGGATTTTACTTTTTGACATCCTACATGACATGTTTTCCTTAAAAAATATGCCTCTGCTCCAAAAAAACAAGGTCAAAATGAATGAAGAGCTCAAGGTAACATCAGTCTCATTCGTCCTAGTCCAACTATGTGAATGAAAAGCAGCGGCCAGTTATGATGATGACAGGTGATAGATTCAAATTGCCAAATTTGTTAACATTTTTTAAAATTTCTAAATCATCCTTAAAGAAAATAAACCATCATTAAAGAAAACTATACATGGGGGTCACACCATTTTCACAATATTCCAGCAGAGCAGGTAGGCCATTTGGATTCCTATTTCACAAATAAATAACTGGTAGTTTTTTGAAATTAGCAAGGATGTGTTTGATTTGTTCTGCAGTCCAACATAAAGATTTTACTCCTTCTGGTCTATGTTCCTCAAATTTCCTTTTGATTTATTTCATGTAATCTTTGATATACTTCTTGTAGGCTGCTTTTGTGAAGCTGGTTTCCTGCAAATGCTGGCTCATGACCATATCAACACCAGTGATTGCTGTGTTCCATACCTTCACCCTCAGGGCTTTCCGTGGAGGCATTCACCAATGAGTCATCAGTGTGACTTTCAGTCCTCCTGACCATCTTCCCTTCTACCTCCAGACACAGCTGGTCCACAACTTCTGTATCTTGTAGATGTTGCAGAACACCTCATCATGGCTGATGAGGTCCGGGTAAATGGTCATGGTGGCAGCTGGAAGGAGATGATTGTGGCACTGGCTTAGTTTGGAGGGAGTGTGATGCAGCCCAAATGTCACTTGCAGGTGTGGAAAAGTGATCTACTCTTTTCTTATCAGCATTATATAGTTTACATTTCAAAGCTTTTTGTAAACGTTTCCTTCTTTTCTTTTTCTACAACTGTGCTGGCCAGTACAGTAGTTGCTAGCCGTGTGTGGCTATTAAGCACCTGCAGTGTGTAGCTGGTGAATCCTGAGGCATGCTATATGTGTGCAACACACACTGGCTTTTGAAGATAACATAAAACATGAGACAGAAAATAGTTTAAAATTTTTATAATGGACTAAAGTTAAAATGATAATATTTAGATATATTAAATAAAATAGAATTTATTATTGAATGAAAATATATGCACGATCACCTGAAAACAACTTGTGTCCATTTAAAAAACTTCACTGGAGCCAAGAAAGAAATGAAGATAAGGAGAAATAAAGGTATGAAGTGGATATAGTTGAGAGGCTTTGAGCTAGAAAGACTAGGGACACATGGGTCTGCTGGAAGATCTCACGGCTCTCACCTCTTCCCTTCATGAACTGGTTTGTACTTTGGGTCTGATCACAATACTTAGGAGAAAAAAGATGATATCTTCACCTTCACTGAAAGCCCATACATTGGGCTCTATCCTTGCCTTTCAAGGCTGCTATTGGTGGAGACAGTAGATACTACGTAGAAAAAAAAAAAAAAACAGGAGAAATCAATGCATTGCAGAACAAACAATTCACTTTCCCTGAGGCATTTGTTTCCTGTGGTGTGGTCACTGCTGAGGTTCTGCAGGCCTAACACTCCAGGAAAGGAGGCAGGAGTAGGCAGCATGCAGCCAAAGATTTTATGACCATGTTAAAACCAATTCGTTATATCACACCCAGGTGAACAAGTATAGGGGAGGAGAAATCAAACAACAGATTGTTCATGAAGCTTCTAGAATAAATAGATTATTTTATTAGACAGTTTCTGGATAGCCATTAATTTCTTGCTGGAGGATCAAATAGTGAGGGTTTTCTATTTATTCTGAGAGCACAAATTCCAAAAAATATCATCCTTTCAGGATGAGTGTCGTCATTCTAGTCTTTATGGACTGCCCTAGGTCAATGAATGAATGAACAACAAGACAAGATAAAATGAGAACTCAGTCCCTAGAGTGGGCATGACTTTGATCTCCTTTTTGCACTTTTTATAAGATATCAATGGTGATGATGTCCTGTGAGCTTAACTCTCTTAGTAGTGAAGTTCATTTTTATTTTATTTACTTAGAATTATAAGTTTCAGGAATTAGTAGCTGGCTCTCATTATGAAAGCTGAATATTCTTAAGCAACTCCTGGGGCAAAGAAAGCCAGAATCTGGGCTATGAGCTCAGAGTTGGATCTTAGCCATAGGTATAACTGGTCAGTTTAGCAACTTGACCTCCGACATCACAAAGTGAGAATCTTTTGTAAAACTATGTTAAGAAAGACTGAAAGCCCTTTATCAAAAACTACTTGTGGATGAGAATGTGAAAATACCTGAAATGCCCACTCTAAGAAATGCTTTTCAATCAGGATCCCCAAGACCTCTGGGAAACTTCAATGTTATCTGGGAGAAACAATGACCTTTGATGATCACCCACTGACACCTGAGCTTGAATAAGTTAATAACTCTGAGCACAGGAATAGGTTTCAAGATAGTCTGAGTGCTTTGGGTGAGGGTTGGGGCCAGGGAGAGTCTGTGGTGAGTGCTTAGCTCTAAGGCTTGGCCTGGGGATGGAACAGGGGTCATGAACACTTGTCCTAGGCCCTTACTCAACTCCTGCTCTGCAACTTTCCTCTGAGGCTAAACTTCATGAGGCTGAGTCCCCATGGTTGCAGGCACAGAGAGAGATGATATCGAGAAAAGAGAAGTAGGAAGTTCAGTGAGGAAAAGAACTTGGGCAGTGTGTTCTGGAAGGCCTTTCCACTAATGCCTAGCTGACAGCTCTTTCATGTTACATTTTGTGGAAACATAAACCTGGATGCATTTTTAAATGGGATTTTCAGATTTATGTTGAGACACAGCTTGATTTATAACTGACTATCTCTGTAGATACCATTAGGCTTCACAGTGAGAAAATCTCATACCTGAAAATGCAGACTGATGACAATAGCCAACATTAATGAACACTGACTATTTTCTAGGCAATGTGCCAAGTGTTTTTCATGTTTTTTCTCATTTTGTACTTTCAGACACTGTGGGATACATATTATTATTGTCTCAAAAAATCCATTTTTTTTTTTAACAAATTGAGCACCTGCCATGTGCCACGCATTGGCTCGGGACTGGCTCATCATGTTAAGTAGAATGGCAAGACACCTGTCTCCATGCTAGCAGGGAAGATGGACCAGGATAGCAGGACTTGAATTTGGTCATGTCAACCACTGAGGTCACAATTACAAATTAGTAAGAATTTTCACCTTGGGCTTCAGGCCACCCTATACCCACCTTGGCTTCACCTTCAACAAACTGGGACTGTTATAAACTCTAAAGTACCTGGTGTGTGACACTGGGAATCAGTTGCCTAAACTCTTAATCATGGGTGAGATCTTTTTGCTTCTATTAATAAATAATAGCAAACTGATGAATAAACTTTATAAGTTGTAACAACCTCTAACCCATTTCTGACAATCCAGACCCCAAAGAGAAGAGAAACCATCTACAGTTTCTCAAAGTCCTCTGTAACTCTCGCCCCCAGCAGCTGTCTCCTTGTCTAGGCAGAGAAGTTTCAAAACAGAAAATGGGAAGATTCTGAATCCTTGGGCCTAAAGGGGCATTTCCAAAGCCAGTAGGTTCTTTTTCACTCAGGAAGGGGATTGTCCAAGGAGCAGCTGAGACCATCAATTATAAGATAATTGATGACACATGATTCAGGTTCAAACAATCTGTGGAAAGGGGACAGGTAAGTCTTTCTTTGAGGCTGAAGCTCCCATTAAGTATTCCCATTGGAGGATTTGGTTTTGGCTTGGTTAGAGAAAAATTGTTCTTCCTCTCAGCTGGAGGTTCTTCAGTGTGAGCGGCATCAGCATGATCTCGAGGGCCTTCACACCAGTTTGAGATTCAGGAACATGGGGAGGGGCCAGAGTTTGCATTTCTATAGCTTCCCAGGGGATGCAGGTGATGCCAGTGGGACCTTACGAGGAGAACTACCCATCTAAGGAGAGATGGGACATATAATCGCCAGATTTTCAGAAAGAAAAATATAGACATCCATCAATGGTCTCTAGCCTTGTTTCCTCTGTCAAGTTTGTCAGATCAGGGACTACTATGTAGTTCAGAATCATGGTATCACAGAATGTGAGAGCTAGATGGGAGCTTAATAATACCATTCCAAGGTCTCTCAACTGTCTCTTAACCCTGGCCAATTACCTGGCAGAGCTTTTGAAACATGCTGACATGTGGGCAGCTGTCCTGCTCAGCCAGATAGGAACCTCTGTGGGTGGCCCAGGGAACTGGTCTACTTTAGAAGCTCTGTGGGGCTTTCTCAATAGGCTGGCTGAAAACCCATATTTAGTACACAGGTTCACAAAGTGAGACCCCACACCACCAACATCACCTGAGAAATTGTTGGAAATGAAAATTGTTAGGCCTCCCTCCAGACCTGCTGAAATTCTGGGGGTTGGGCCTACCCATATGGGTTATAACATGTTCTTCAGTGGATGCCAGTGCATGCTCAAGAACATTCCCTATTTTACAGTTGACAGAACTGAAGGCCAGTGGTTGGGAGTGATCCACATTGCACAACCTGTCAGTGGCAGAATTGGGTTTAGAATCTAGCCCTGTTGCTCATATTAACATTGTACAATTCAATAAGTTTTTTTTTTTCAATTATAGTTGACATACAATAATATATTAATTTCAGTGTACAGCACAAGGCGATCAACCCACTAAATCTAATACTCCTCTTTCCCTTACATATTTATTACATTGTTAACTATTTTCCTTATGATATGCTTTATGTCTTCATGTCTATTTTACAACTATCCATTTGTATTTATGCCTACTTTTGCTCTTTTTCGCAATCCCTCCAAATCCCTCCCATCCAGTAGCCCTCAAAATATGCTCTATATTTATGAATTTATTTCCATTTTTGTTGTTGTTTATTTTTTTTTTAGATTCCACATGTACATAAAATCATGCAATATCTGTCTTTCTCTATCTGACTTATTTTATTCAGTGCAATGCCCTCTAGGTTCATCAAGGCAATATCTTTTTCCATCCCCTTCCTTTTAGTATGTATGTATCTTTTAATCTGAAGGAGTCTCTCATAGGCAGAATATATAGGGGTCTTGTTTTCTTATCCTTTCAGCTACTCTATCTTTTGGTTGGAACACTTAAATCATTTGGGGTACTTGTCAATAGAAGTGCTGTTATTACCAATCTTTATGTTTTTGAAACATTTTTTTTAAAGAAGTCCTTCCAACATTTCCTGTAGTACTGGCTTGGTGTTTATAAATTCCTTTAGCTTATTTTTATCTGGGAAGCTCTTTATCTGTCCTTCGACTCTAAATGATAGCTTTGCTGCATAAAGTATGCTTGATTGTAGAGTTGGGTTTTCATCACATTGAATATTTTGTGCCATGCCCTCTGTCCTGCATAGTTTCTTTTGAGAAATCAGTTGCCAGTCTTATTGGGTGCTCTCTGTAGGTAACTAACTGCTTTTCTCTTGCTGCTTTTAAGATTCTCTCTCTGTATTTAACCTTTGGAATTTTAATTATAATGTGTCTTGGTGTGAACCTTGTTGGTTCATCCTTTTTTGAGATTCTCTGAGCTTCCAGAGCTTGTATGTCTATTCCCTTCACCAGGTTAAGAAAATTTTCCATCAGTATTTCTTCAAATAGCTCTTTAACTTCTTGTTTTCCTTCAGGTACCCCATGACATGAATATTTTTACATCTAATAGTGTCCCATAGGCTCCTTAAATTATTATTATAGTCTTGGCTTCTTTTTTTTGCTGTTCTGGTTGGGTGTCCTTGACTTCCCAATCCCCTATGTCAGCGGTTCGATATTCTCTTTCATCCACTCTGTTGATTCCCTCTAATATACTCTTTACCTCAGATAATGTGGTTTTCATTTCTGACTGGTTCCCTTTTAGAATTTCCATGTCCATTTTTATGGTTTTTTATCTCTTTGTTGAAGTTATTACTGAATTCATCTACACTTACCCTAAGTTCATCGAACATCTTTATAACCAGTGTTTTGAACTCTGCATCTGTTAGATTCCTTGACTCTATTATTCTCGGATCTCTGTTCTGTTGTTTCATATGGTTTCTGCTTCTTTGTCTTCACATTTCGGCTGCCTTTCTGTGTCTGTTTATATGTACTAAGCAAAGCTCCTAAGTCTCCTGGTCTTATTAGTGTGGCTCTGTGTAGTAGGTGTCCAGTGGCACAGTCCTGAGAGGGGTTCAGCTATGGGCCAGGTTTAACCCCAGCTTGTGCCCTCTGGGGCCACCTGTTAAGGTTCAGCAGGCAATCCACAGATGCAGTGCTTATAGTTGCCTCAAGAAACCACACCAGAAACTGAGGCCAGCTGCAACCAGTGTGAGTCTTGGCACCGCTGAGCAAGGAGCACCAGACTCACTGAGGACAAAACTGGATGTGGCTTGGGTGAGGCTGTGATTTGGGGGAGGCAAAGTTTTAGGGAATTATTTGGATTGAGTGACCTCTGTTTTCCAGTTCAGATAACATGTCAGCTATGGTGACACTGTGTCCACAACCTGGTAGCCCAGGAGGGCTCAACAGAGAAAAAATGGATACTGCAAGCCCTTCTGCCCAGGAAAGAGCCTCACCTCTGTCCCTAACTCTGACAACTCAGTGTCCCCCTGTAAGTCCCTGGTGCCCCCCAAGCAGCTGACCTGGCCCTGGTGCTCAGAGCAAACAGGTCTGTCACCGTGAAAGTCAGCTCATGGACACAGATCCTTTAAGAGGCGTCTGTAGCTGCTGGCTGCAGCTACTGCAACCTCTGTTCCACTCAGCCACTCAGGACTGGGCAGCCTCGGGTCTTCGCCCCTCCTACCTTCTACCATTTCAGGGTGATTTCTTATTTTTTTTCCAGTTGTAGTATTTCTATTCATCTAGATCCCCAGTGACTTTGTTTGCTGTTTCTTCCATGTTTCTGTCTCAACTTTGATTTGGTTGCAAGAGGGATGAACAGGGCCTCTATCATTGATGTCATTTTTCCCCTCCTTGGGCTATGCATTTTTAATTCTTTGGAAATCCAAGCTTCTCTTGAAGGGAGGAAAAGAAGTTGCAGAGAATAACTAAAGTTCTTTAAGGATGACATACTGACAATCTCACATTAAACAAATAAACAACAAACAAACAAACAAACAAACAAACAAACAAACTGAATTGTGCCTCTAAAGAGCTGGCTATTTAACTTAGGAGTATTATCAGCACATGAAAAGGATATGCAGCTTGTGCATTCAGACTGCTTTGCCTCTGTAAGCAGCAGGAAGAGAAAGAGCAACAGCTGAGGTTCCAACTACACTGAGAAGACCTTCCCTTTAGGGTGCATTGCTCTTGGGTCCACAGCTATGGAGACAAGGCCTTAGAAGGAGCCTGTGGGGGCAGGCTTGGGCCCAAATTCAGGAGCCTGACTGCATGAAGAAGAGGTTTAACTAAAGTTTGGCAATTCAAGTTAGCATGTATTTTGTCTAGATTGGTCAGTGACGACAAGCCTAATCAACTAATCAACTAATCATGAGGCAAAGAATGGGAATTTGAAAGGTCTGTATGTATTCTTGTCATAGGTAAAAAAGGAGGGCATTTATGTGTTTTATCTAAGTCATGTGGGGATGGGTGGTTTTTTGCAGTGAGCATTTCCAAGAACAAAGTGTGGGACATTTCTTAATGGTAAAGCCCTGGGCTCAGGTAAAGTTTAGTACTGTCAATGCCTATAAACAGGCATTCTTTTTTATAATGTGTCCTTCCTGTCAATGTAGTCCTTAAAGAATTAAATATGAGACTCATACAAATATAGAATGAACACAAGCCCAATATTATACTTAGCTCATTAGTAAGTGAATCTGTAAGATGGCAGAGATGATTCAAAAAGTAGAGAACCAGGTTCCAGCCCACCTTAAAAAGCATCCCAAGTTAAGTTTGTTGATTTAAGGACACCATTGATTTGTTAATGTACTATCGGGGAAATAAAACTGTAATATTTGGGATTTTTTTTAACAAGACAGCAATTATATGCATCTATACTAGATGTGATCTCTAATTGATCATGTAATTCACAGCATTTAACACAGGTTCCTTCCCTTATGTAATTGAAAAATATTTGGGTGGTCTTGTTACATATCATGACAGCATTGTAATTAAAGATCATGCCACCCACTTTTTTGCCTCATTTCCACATTTTAAATACTTTTCCTAACATCTCCAAGAATTTATAGAGGGCCTGTTTATGAGCTGACTTGTTCAAAGCATATCTATACTGTAACCTTATTCCAGACTAGCATTATAATAAACAAGAAAAGGCCCTATTTTTTAAAACTCACTGACAGCAGAATGTTGATCATATTATTTTGTTGTTTACTACCACTGAATTTTCCACAAGACCATTTTGGGAAACAAAATTATTAAGGTGGTGGGCAGGGGCAGGGGAAACCTGTTTCTATTAACAGCACACAGAGCAAAATAGTTTAGTAAGCTTCAAAACAAAAATATTTTCCTGAGGGCTGAACAATACAAGGTATCAGTATCTTAATGTGTTAAAGCTCTAATGAGAAGTGCTGCCAAATAGAGCTATTATTAGTTCTGTGAGCCAGAAGCTCTTGTTTGCATACCCAGATGAGCCTACACTTCCTAAAACCATCAAACCCCACTTTAATTAGTCTGTTAATAGAATCTTTTGTGATCTCCTTTACTCCTGGCCTCCAATTTTTGCCTCCAATCTCTGTTAACTTACTTTAACATCATGTAACAGGAGGAATTCAGGGATTTTGTTAACAAAAATAAGCTTACTTATCAGACTTTAACAATCAGATTGAAAAACAGGAATTGTTCGTAATCTTTCCAGTTAAAGTGGGAACAATATGATGTTTGTTCTTGGAAAATCCTTAGGTTTTTAAAACAATTTAATTGCCCATGCTATTTTTAGAGAAGGTGTTTTTATTTTTTTTAATTGGTGGGAGACAATGATGCTCCTTTGAGTAGGTGAACTCATTTCCACTAGCTATGGAGAGATGTACACTAAGAAGTTATCACTGAAGGAAGATAAATGAAGCAAAGAGAGAACATGGGCTTTGTAATATAAAGGTGACAGATAAGTGAGAAGTGGTGGGAAGGAGGAAGAGAATGGTTTCAAGTTTCATCTCTGGCTTATTCATTCTCACCAGTCATATTGCTTTTCCTCCATGGCACTTATCATCATCTGACAGTCAATGTATTTTGTTTATTTTCTGATTGTTTGTTGTCTGTCTCTCGTCACCTTTTCCACTCCAGCTGGAATATAAGCTCCATGATGGCAGACATTTTTTATGTTTTATTATTGCTGTTGAGACTGTGCCTGATACACAGCAGGTTCTCCATGAATATTTGTCAAATACTAAGAAAAAGAAGGAATGAGCAAAGCCCAGTTCTCCAGAGCAGGAACTTAGATCTTGAAGCAACTACATAGAGTTTTGGGGATGGACAAAAATCTTGGGGAGCTTGTGAGACTTGGGGCTTGATCCAACATCTGAGCTATAATTTAACAAGTTGTTTCTGTTGAAAAGGAAAAATTTAATTTGTAAACTTGAGATGAACCTGGGCATTCTGGATCCAGTGCCCTTGCCCCAGCCATGGCTCCCCATGTGTGGCTGGAGGTCTCAGACTTGTTTTGATCATTTTGTGTCCTCAGGAGCCCCACTTTTTCTTGCCCCTTTATCTCCCCTTCTGTACAGCTGGGAGTGTGCTGCATTCCACATTGTTTCCTTCTGCTCTATCTTCATGTCTCCATCTTTTGTCTGCAATAATCTTTCGCTCCTCATCTGCTGTAGAAGACCTCTTGTTCAGCTTTCATATCATCTCTGTGAATGGCCCTTTTGACCCTACCTGAGCAGTTAACATACTCCCATTCATGGTACCTTTGTCTGTTAATACTACTCTGATAAAAATTCCACTGCAACTTATGGTGAAAACTTCGGCTGCCACTTACTGAGCATGTGCTATGTGCTGTGTCCTTGACATTTACCCCCTGTAGTTCTCAGACCCACAATGAGGTAGACAAATGAAAGACACTCGACGGATGAAGAAAAGAGTTTAGAGAGATTAAAAATTTACACGTAAATGCAACACGGTTGCAGGTGGGATCTGAAGATGTGTCTGACTGCAAAGGCCATGCAAGTTAAAATATGATAACACTGAGTTACATTATAACCAGTCACCCCACCTGTTGGGATAGCTGCCATTAATACTAGCTTTAATTCCACAAGTTCTTACCCCATCTACTTTTGTAGGACATTGGCTTCTTTAAAGTTTCTCTGAGATTTCTTGTGGATTTCAGAGGGTCCCATACATATTTTCATGAATTTGTCAAATCCCATAGAGTGTCACTGTTTTCTGCCACACACCTGCTGGTTCCCATGGAGTCTCATGGGGCACCTCTGGATTAGGTCCTGGATGTTCAGCCCCAGGTCTCCACCAGGTATCATGTTTTCTCCTTATAGGTACTGCTTCCTTCACCTGGACTGTGATCTCTATGGGGGAAGAAGTGGGTGCTGCAGTTCCTTCAGGCACCTCCCTTGTGTTTCATTCTGGGAAGGAAGACCTCAAACTCTTGTTTATTCCATCTAATATTTTAGAGTAAAACACCTTTTCTGTTTATCACCTCATTGCTGATTTTTATAAGACTCAGATGAACTCTTGGTGGTAGTGGTGGTGGGGTCATTCCAGACCATCTCAGTGTTGCCACAATAAATGGAGAGCCCCTTTACCCCATAATGGCTGAGATATAGTTCCTGGATGTGCTCATGGGTCCAGACGCTCTGCCTCTGGGAAGATCAGCCTCCACCCAGTGCATCTGTTTGCTCAGACTTATGTGGCCCAACTTGAGTGCACCCACAGAAGGATCTTTAGAATCTCTACAGAGAGGTTTGTGGTGGGTCAGTGCCACAGGGTGACTGGCCCAGCACCCAAATCCTCAGCCTAAAGTGGGGCCACTGTGCATATTTACTCTAGCCTGTTGCAGAGCATGTAGCTTGCTTTACTCAGGTCAAGTGTGCAGGCTTGCATAATATCCACACCGAATGCTTGTCCAGGGAATGAGTGAAGGAGGCACAAACAATTGAATTATGTGTCTAGTAGCTTTACATGGGGTATAATATTGAGGCTTATTTTACTTTGATACACTTTTTTTTAAGACTATAAAAAATAAAAAAATAGAGTTTGTGTAGATTATGAATTAAAAAAAAATAGAACATCTCTGAGTTTCTGTTTAGTCTAAGTAGATTTTTTAACAAGGCCACATGTTTCATGTCAAAATATATGAACAAGCTAAAATATGAATCTTTTTGTCAATCAATCACCACTCAATCAAGAATCACTAAATACCTTTGCGGTTGACTCCTGGATTGTTTAGACATGATATGCTCACACAAGTGTCTTTATCACAAGTGACATTCACTTTCTTCTGTTGATTTTCAGCTGAACTACAGATTGATCAGAGTATATGAAACCTACTCTTTGGTATCTGCCAACCTTTGTTATGTGCCCTCAGTTTTCATTTAAGTTTTGGCTGACTTTGAGGAAGTAAGTAAGGTGTTTCTGATGCTCTAAGAATTGTCATTTGGAACCTCAGATATCTTTCCAGGACTCTCCTCACATGCAGACCCCTGTACTCTTCCCTCTCTCTTTCTCTTGTTCTTTGCAAGGCCACTCTTGGGAAAGGATCAATTTGCAAATCATCTACAGCTTCTTTGAGAGCATGCAGTAGACATAGCTATTATCAGGTTAAACTGTTTTAAAGAGAACTAACATCAAAACCAAGTTAGAGAATGCCACCAAAGGAGCTCTCAGAGTGTTATGTTCATTAGATTGAGAACCAGCCTTCCTGTAATTGTCAATGCAGTTGGGTAGCAATAATCATGTTAATAATAAATCACTGATGTTTGTATAGCATTTTATTCTTCACAGATGGTTCTGCATCCATTTGCTTCTTGGCTCCTTGACACAAATCTATGATGTTTGCATACTCTTGCATTAGGAATCATGGATTCTCTCCCTACCCCTGCTGTCTCTATCTCTTGCTCACTTTCTGTGGCAGACACACAGCTCTGATATAGGATACAGGAGGTCTGGTTCTGATTCCAAAATGAATGCTAAACTTGCTTTCAAAACCTGGGCAAGCCTTTTGGGGGTTTGCTTCTTCATCTGAAAATTAAAGCAATTAGATCGAATCATTAAGTTTTTAGATGAAATCTTCTCAATGCCTGAAACAAGCTGTTTGGATTGATACATGAAGGAGTGGGCCTGGAGTCCTCTCTATGTGTCCCCTCTGACTTCCTCATCTTCCATAGAATCCTCTCAGCATTGCTATACTCCCCTAGGGCTCCATGGAAAACATTTAACCTCATGACATGTAAGTCTCTGTTTACCCTAACATTTTATTACTTATTTTGTGACATTTTGTTTCTTTCTCTGGAAAAGAAAAGGGTTGGATTCATTGGCCTCTAAAAATTAATTGAGACCTGTGGTTCAACACCAGGGGTGCAGAGATGCTTAGCAAAATAAACAGCTAAAAGGAAAGTAGTTTCTTTCCACGGGTACTAAGAGAGTCAAGTGTGGGTGGTTATTTTGGCATCATTCTGAACATCGGGGGTGTCCCCTACTAACTACTGGGGGGATTGAGCTTCCTACAGCATTGATTTATATAAAGCTTTTATTTTATGCCATAGTCTCCTCAGGTACTAAGCAAAGATAATTCCTCTATAAAGAGATATATTGTCACATATTTCCTTCACATTGTCACCAACAGAAGGAAAGCTCCACCTTTCTTTCTTTCTTTTTCTTTCTTTCTTTCTTTCTTTCTTTCTTTCTTTCTTTCTTTCTTTCTTTCTTTCTTTCTTTCTTTCTTTCTTTCTTTCTTCCATGTGTACTTGAGAAAAAATGTGTTTTCTGCTCTTGTTGGGTGCAGTGTTTTGTTGATGTCTGTTAGGTTCAACTGGTCTATAGTTTAAGTCCT
The DNA here is from genome assembly GCA_004027375.1 of Macroglossus sobrinus. Lineage (NCBI taxonomy): Eukaryota > Metazoa > Chordata > Mammalia > Chiroptera > Pteropodidae > Macroglossus > Macroglossus sobrinus. The sequence continues at coordinate 31,449 of PVKZ01005019.1, read as the reverse complement.
CTATTTCCTTGTTGTTCTTCTGACTGGTTGTTCTATCCATTACTAAAGTGGAGTATTGAAGTCTGTTATTTTAGAGCTGTCTTTTCTTTCCTTCAATTTTGTTAATGTTTGCTTCATATGTTTAGGAGGTCTTGTGTTTGGTGCATATATCAATAACTTATATATTCTTGGTGAATTGACCTTTTTATTATTATTTAAAATAATGATAATATTATTTTGTATTATTATTCTTTGTCTCTTGTAACATTTTGACAAAAGTTCTCTTTTCTCTGATATTAGTGTATCCAGTCCTGTTCTTCTTTGGTTACTATATGTATGAAATATTTTTTTCTCCATTTTGTCAACTCATCTTATGCATTTTTTAGATATCAAGTGAGTCTCTCATGTATAACATAGAGTTGGATTCTGATTACTTTTATCCACTGTGTCTTTTGGTTGTGGAGTTTAATCTATTTAAAAGTACTTACTGATAGGGAATGACTTACTTTGCTAATTTTTATTTGATTTATGTGTCTGTCTTATAGCTTAAAAAAAATCTTCCATTCTTTTCATTACTGCCTTTCTTTGTATTTTGTTGATTTTTTTTTTTTTTGGTAAGGATACATTTAGATTCTCTTCCCATTGTCTTTTGTGTATATTCTATAGATATTTTATTTGTAATTACTATGGAGATTACAAATAATATCTTAATATTATAACAGCCTATTTTAAACTGATACTAACTTAACTTGTATTACAGGAGTCTGCTTCTTACGGTTCCATCGTTTTATGTTATTGATGTCACAAATTTTATCTTTATATTTTTTTAACTAATTAATATAGATTTATAAGTTTTTATGCTTTGTCTTTTAAATCCAGTGGAAGGATAAGTGGAACTACAAACCAAAATATAATAATACTGCTTTTATATTTGTCCACAAATTTATCTTTACAGGAGAAATTTATATTCTTTTCATGACTTCTGGTTACTATTTACTGTTTTTTCATTTCTATTTGAAGAATTTCCTTTAGCATTTATTTTTGTCTAGTGGTAATGAACTCCCACAGCTTTTATTTACTTGGGAATGTCTTAATTCCCTCCTAATTTTTGTCAGATACAGAATTTCCAATTGATGTTTTTATTCTTTCAACACTTTAAATAGATCATCTCACTTTTGTCTTGCAAAGTTTCTGTTGAAAAATCCAGTAAGAATCTTATGGAGAACCCTTTGTATGTGATGAGTTGCTTTTCTCTTGTTTCTTTAAAGACTCTCTTTGTCTCTGGCATTCCAGAATTGAATATGTCTCAGTGTGGGCAACTTTGGTATTGTTCTACTTTGAGATCATAGAGCTTTTTGAACTTGTAGATGCATGTATTTGCTCAAATTTGGGAATTTTTTGGTCATGATTTTAACAAATCTCTCTGTGCTATTCTCTCTCCTACTTTTGAGAGTCTCATGATGTGTACATTGGTGCACTCGATAATGCCTCATAGGTCCCCCAGGCTCTGTTCACTTTTCTCATTCTTTTTTTCCTTTTTATTACTCTTACTTGGTAATTTCAAATGGCCTGTATTAAAGTTTACTAAAGTTTTCTTTCTTTTGTTTGTTTAAGTCTGTTATTGTATTTTTCAGCTGTAGAATAGGCGCTTGTAAAATAATTTCTATCTATTTATTGATAGTCTCATTTTATTCATATTTTTTTCCTAATATCTTCTCTCTTTCTCTCTCTCTCTCTCTCTCTCTTAGGTCTTTTAGCATATTTAAGACAATTATTTAAAATTCTTTGTCTGGAAAGCATGATGACTGTTTCTTCTGGGATGAATTATAAATTTTTTTTTGAATGGGCCATGTTTTCCTATTTCTTTGCATAATTATGATATATTATTGTAAACATTACTTGACAGAATATTTTTTTCCAATCTTTATAGATTGATTCTGTATAGGGGAAAACTTCAGTAATCAGACTAGTTGAATGTCGGGAGCCGAAAAGGAGAAGTAAGAGTTAACAGTCTTAAGACACTTACAGAAAGATATATGTAGGCAGCCAAGGACAATGTGGTGGATAACAAGGTGCCTCCCCTGAAGTTATCTAGAGGAAAAGACAGATTTCTGCCAAGCAAGCAGAAAAAGTTTCTGCTTTACTCAGATAAGAACAACATTGTAAGAATTATGAATGTCCTCCTAACGTCTGTAAAAGTATAAATATGTGCAAGGAAATAAACTAGGGGTCGCAGTCTTGATTCTGCGTGCCCTCCCACTACTTTCTTTTTCTTTAATCCGCGCTCCCCCTTTCAGGAAACTGCTCGACTCGTCGGCTGGCTCCAACAGTTGAAAATTTATGATCTTCTCATGGCTTTTCGGGGCATGTTTTCTCCCTTGGCCAGTGAGTACGCTTTTTCAGATATCTATCTATCTATCTATCTATCTATCTATCTATCTATCTATCTATCTATCTAACTATCTATCTATCTATCATCTATCTATCTATCTATCTATCTATCTATCTATCTATCTATCCATTCTACTTTTAAATATCTTAATTTGCCTAAGAGTCTTACCCTTGTTTCTTATTGGGGCCATAATTATTTTATATTCTTTTATCAATAATATTTTGCCCTAGCTATCTACAGGACAGTAGCCCCTTGCATATTTTATGAATCACATTCACTGTCTTCCATGGCTTTCCTAGCCTGAGTTAGTCTGTCTAAGATCTAAGCTAGATAAAATAGAGACCAAGCCTTCAAACAGCCCCAGACAGATTAGAACATTGCATATTAGGTAGACTTTGCTAGATTCAGTTCAAGTAAGATTACTGTGGACTGGCGCACCACATCCTCTAAGCCACTCTGTACCATACCAGGATGGGTGGGAGACAAGACCAAGTAAAATCATTGCTAACTTTTTACCATTTAAATTTGTCTTTTTCTTGAATGAATTGTTTCTTGATTGTTTGTTGTAGATCTTTGATTTTCAGATCTCCTACAAAATTAGTGTTTACTTATTATTTCTATGGGTGAGCAAGGACCTGGAGCTTCCTTGCCTGCCATCTAGCAGATGTCCCGTCATCCGAATATCACCACATTTAAACCACATATGTAACCACTGATGTAACCACAGTTATTAGCACAGTTATTAATAAAGTGGGATTCAGACCAGGCAGCCTGGCTTCAGAGTTCACATTTTGAACCTTTCACAGTTCTTTTCTTCATATTGGTGGGTTCTCTCATCTGCTCATCAATAATAAAGATTAGACCATGTAGGGGCCATGATGTCAGTAAACTCACTTGGACTTAGAATTTTAAATAGGTTCGTGTTATTTATAATGCTACCCTAAAAAAATACCTTGCATTATATTACATATCATTTTCCCAATGTGCTTCCATAAGTCACACAGGGGTGGATATAAAATAAAATTTAGTAACTACTTCTTTATAAGAGTCTGCAGTGGTGTCTTCAGAGCTACCATGTTCTGCCCACTTTGAATATTGTGCAGGGCTTGTCTTTTATGATGTTCAGTATGTTAAATGGATGAATTATATTAGGAAAAACCTGGACACAACCTAAGCCTTGAGTACATCAATATTATCATTATTATCTCCTTCATGGCACTTTCCACAGTGCCACAACAATGCCCCAGCTTTGGGGCTGGGGGTGCCCAGCTTCACTGGAGGCATTTCTCTCTGGTCTAAACCTCTTCTCAGTGAAGATCCTCATCATTTTGATTATTACTTCTCTGGAATTATCAGCTCAAGCTTGCCTCCAAAGCTTGGCTGTAGAAAAGAGATCTGCTAGAATTGACAGGAAACAGAAAAACAAAACAAAACAAACACAAACAAAAGACAACAGACTTTTTTCCAGATTTTTCTTTCACAGGTTAAAAAAAAAAACTGCATGTTTTCTGATTCTTAGGAGAACAGGTGTTCATGGTAGAAATTTGAAGATATAGAAAATTACTAGGAAGTGAATAAAAATCTATCATAATCCTTCCCCAGAGAAAGTTAATATTAGTACTATTGAGACATTTCCTGAGTATACATATACAGACTTAAAAATTAGGCTGAGTTAGAATTGTATCAAATACACTGTTGTTCAGCCTTAAAAAATATTATTTAGTGACTATTTTCCCATGGCATAAATATTGTTCTCAAATTCAGATTTTAATGGGTGTGTAGTATTCAATTGTATATGACACCAAAGTTTATTTAATCTATTTTTTATCATTGACCATAGTAGCTGTTTTTAAATTTTTGCAATTCTAAATAAAACAGTGAATAAGCATTATTGGATGTACATATTTGCATTTAACTCATTAGTTTCTTAGAATAAATTCCTAGAATTAGAACAGCTGGGCTAGAATGTGTGTACATGTTAAAGAGTTTCAGTGATTATTGACATTTGCCCTCCATAAAGATTGCACAAATTTGTCTTCCAACAGCAGTGCTAAGACCTGCTTACCTGACAAGCAGCACTGGGCATACCCCTTTTCACTGACTTTAATGCATAGAAAAGTAACGTTTTGTGTTTTTCATGTGCTTCTCAGTCAGGTGTGACCATATGAGGAGACACAGAAGAGGCACAAAAAACCCCCAAAGTTTATTATGCTCAAAGGTCCTGAAGAGGGGGTCACCACATGCCACACATAGTTACATGGGGAAGCACCAGGTTTGGGGAAAGAGGTAGAAGACAGGAGTGAGGAGAGAGCTTGGGCCTTGCCTTCATTGAAATTTCTAAGGGAAAGCAGGGCAGGGCAGGATGAATAATATAGAATCGTTTAGTTTGAATAACTTTTGTGGGCTCTGAGCTATTGGTGGTTTCTAGTTGCTAGGCACCTTGCTTTGGGATGACAAGGACAGGGGAATATTGCCTACCAAGGTGCATAAGCCAGCAAGGAAAAGAATAGCTCTGGACTGGTTAGTTTGCACATGAAATGTATGCTGGTCTCTTTGATATCTCTAAGAGTTGGCTAGTCCATGGAGGGGCAGTCTTTTCCCAGCTAGAAAGTTGTTCTATGTTTTTATGATCACAAATCATCATACTATACAAAAAATATAAGTATATACAATAGAAGTAAGTAAACCAATCATGTTCTTACACCTAAACTGCAAACTGAAGAGCTTACCTAAATGCTAGATATTACAGGGTGATGGCTCTACTTTCTGTGGTATTTCCATATGCAGTTTTACCTAGTCTTGCAATGATGGAGTAGATTTTGTAGCTTTCAGGCAATTTTGGCTGTCAGTCAATATTTACCAAGTAGTTGATTAAAAAAAGGAAAGGACTTGTCCCAAAATACATCCAGGCACTAGATCTGGACCTAAAATTTCCCTGCTAGTTACACATTGAGTTACATTTCTAATGTGAGATGCTTTGAAAAAGAAGGACTTGGGGAGGGGACACAGGACAGAGTGGATGTGGGAGGACTGGTAGAGGATCACCAAGGCACATTTTGCCCATGTCTTCCTTTGGCCAGGCTTATACCTTTTCAGGAATCCCATAGACATGGAAGTACTTTCCCAGCAGCAGAAAACTGTCTCCCTTCTCATAGTGAAATGGATAAGCTGGATTTCAACTACCAGGAAGTCTCAAATAATCTCTATAGGAGAGCACAGGCCACCTGCTAATGTCCTCCCAGCTTCAATACAGTGACAAAGCTTGACCAAAAAGCAACACAGTAAATAGAAGGGTGCTAATCATAGAAGTAATAATGACAGTCCCAACAATAGCAATTAATTATGAAATATATTTTGGTACCAAAAACAATAGGCAGAGTTTCTTAAACACTGCAGTGTGTTGAAGGGTTATATCAAGTCACTTCAAGCAACCTCAAACTCCCATATGTGGTCAAAATGATTGTCACAGAAACTTCATGAGGTATGCAGGTCAAGTGACATTTCCATCCCAGAGTTAAGGTAAATGAAGTGCAGAGAGGTAATGTGATTTTGCCAAGATCCCAGGATCACAATTTAATGGAAACAGGAATTATTTCCACTTTTTTTTAAACTATAACTCAATACTCTCTCTGCTGTTATGCATTGTTTCGATCAAAGATGAGAACACATTGCTTTTGTGTTTTTGCTGAGACTGTAGAAGCATCAAGAATTATTACTGACACTTAGTTGGAGTTTGAATAACCTAAATCCCTGCCTACACAGATTTGCCCCAGGTGGAAGAGCTTTCTGTCTGAGATGTATGAAGAGGGTCCTTTTGTATTTTTATTGGGCAAAGTTTATACACAGTGGCACCAAACATCTTAAATCAGAAATGAAAGTCAGTTTCTTTTCTTACCTTCTAATGGACCTATCATTTTAACAACATTCACAGTCCCTACACCTGTAGGAATTTGTATTCTGAAGAAATTACAAAGTTTGTGATTGTGATTTATAGACCAAGAATATATCTACCAGCTCCATCCATCCATCCATCCATCCATCCATCCATCCATCCATCCATCCATCCATCTATCCATCCATCCATCCAGTCTTTCATTCATTTATTTATTGTATTTTTGTAATTGGGCAACTAAAAAATAAATAGATCTTGTGTTAATTAGGATAAGCTTGGTTGTGCTACAGTAAGTCACACTTTGTGAATTTAAACAAGAAAAATTGATTTGTTATGCACATTATATGTTCATTACAGGTTGGTTTGGGAACTCATCTTATTTTGAGATCCTGGCTGATGGAGTGACACCTGTCTGGAACTTTGCTAGTCACTGTAGCAGAAGGAGGGAAAGTTATGAAGACAATGAAATACTCTGGCATTTAAATGCTCTAACACTTAAACGCTCTAGCATGAAAGTGGCTGATGCCATTTCCATCACAATTAATTGTCCAGAGTTGGCTCCCTGGTGCCACCTACTAGGGATCCAGGAAAGCTGGTCTGTTACTGAGCCTGAAAGTGAGAGTGACCAGTATTTGCTGACCACAGATATCCTTTTTTGATCTGTCTAGAGATGGTTTCAATCACTAGAGGAGGCATTCATTGTTTACATTGGTCAAAATAAGAGTTGTCTTTTGATCAGGGGCTGTGGTTAGTGGGAGAAACCAAGCATGGATTTTTAAAAGGTGAATACCTATCTCAGGCCACCATTCATTAAACCTCACTGTTTGGAATAGATTTTCCTCTTGTGGCTTAAATTTTTTTTTGTTACTTATTTCAGATGAGAGAGATAGAAAAGAGAAAAAAACAAAACAAAATGAGACACACATGCTTAGCCTCAAACCACTCACTGCCTAACCTTTCTCACTACTGGTTTTGTTTTTTGTCTTCCTTCCTCTTCAGCTCATGAGAGTCACTTTGTTCAGATCATTTAATTCACTATACTATTTCCTAAATTTAAAAAATGAGACTACAAATAGCAGAGAGATTTAAAAACTTAGCTTTTATCATTTTAATACATTTTTTTGGCTCCTTGTTCTTTGAAAGTCTTGGCTTTGTTGGTTATGCCTGCTGCTTTATTTCTTTAGATTTAATCAGAGAAAATTCCCCTTCCTCACAAGGTATCTGCAAAATCTATTGCTTCGTGTGCTTGTGAAAGGCTGAGAGAACAGCTCTCTGGCCAACTGGCGTTATGTCTGACCAGGTGTTCATAAAATCCTCAGAGATGTGTGCATAGAGCCAGAGACAACAGCTTTCGCTTTTTCTGGCAGTCTTGACTTTCCTTTCCCTGAGCAGGTCATAAATCTCCCTGGTGGTGAGCTGCCCTCCCACTTTGGAAACATAGTGGCAGCTTGAGGTCCCATTGATTCCCAGAGGTAAAAACTAAACATGGCAGAAGGATTTGGGACAAGTGTTACCTCAGGTTTCTTAGGAGGACTTCTACCTGGAGGTCACAAGTAGTCTTTCCTGTGGGTGTGTCCTCAACTGTGGCATGCTGGTGCAAGGCTTCTGAAAAGAGACAAACTTGATGCAGCTGAAATTAGGGGTTTTCTTGAGTCTTTATTACTTATAATTGTGGAAAACAAGCATCAAGGAAGTTCAATTCTTTGCAGTACTTCAAACTTCTTGGTCTTCTCATTAGGCATGGAGACAAGGAGGAGCAATCCCTATCCCCACCATTCCAATCTTGCTCTCCTCCACTGTCAGCTCTCTCTGCTTCTTGCTCCACATTACCAGAGACTCTGAAATCCGGCTGCTGACAGAGGTCAGCCCACACTAGCATCAGCCAGACCCTACAGGGGCTCAGTCTCACTCCCAGAGGCAGACTGCAATTCTGAACAAAACCTTCCCCTTGACCTGTGTTTATCCTCATAAGATTGGTTGCTGCCCCTCTACTTCCCCCTTGCCCTCCCATAAGTCTCTGTTTCTTCTTAAATCCTTCCTTTTTTTTTTACCTTCTGATGCAGAGGAGGGAATTCTGGCAGTTGTGTTCCTCAGTTTTCTGGTATCAGACTCCACTCTTTGATCTTTGCCTTCACCAGGGGAGCTCCAGCTCCTCCATCTGCAAGCAAATATCTTCTCACATGCAGATCAAACATGCACACAGAACACACATCACATGCATGTGCACACAGTACACATACACACACATCAACAGAGGGAGACATTATACACAAACATATCATACACCACACTCCCCACACAAAACAAACACATCACATAAACATACACACACAGTACACACACTATACACACACATTCAAATCCACATACCACTCTTCTCCACAAACACAAATACACACATCATACACTATCACACATCAGACACACATATTTATGTCACACATAACACTAACCCACTAACCCATGTCTACACATATACCACACAAAAACACACTCACCCTGAACAGACACTTCTCCCTAGAGGACATACAAATGGCAAACAAATATATGAAAAGATGCTCAACATTACTAGCTATTAGGAAAATGTAAATTAAAACCACAATGAGATACCATCTCATACCTGTTAGAATAGCTATAATCAACAGGACAAGTAATAACAAATGTTGGAGAGGATGTGGAGAAAAAAGAACCCTTATACACTGCTAGTGGGACTGCAAATTGGTATAACTACGGAAAACAGTATGGAGGTTCCTCAAAAAAACTAAGAATTGATCTACCATATGATCCAGCAATTCCTCTACTGGGTATTTAACCCCAAGACTTGAAAACCCATATCCAAAAAGATATTTGCACACTGATGTTCATATTATTATTCACAGTGGCCAGGACCTGGCAGCAACTGAAGTGTCTTATGATAGATGATTGGATAAAGAAGCTGTGGTACACATATACATTGGACTATTACTCAGCCATAAGAAGTGAAATACTGCTATTTGTGACAACATGGATGGACCTTGAGATAATCATGCTGAGCAAAATAAGCCATAGAGAAAAAGCTGAAAACCATATAATATCACTTCTATGTGGGATATAAACCTAAAAGCAACAAATGAACAGGACAAACAAACAGAGACTTAGGGACATGGACAATGGACTAGTGGTTACCAGAGGATAGGGGGTGGGGGAAGAGGGAAGAAGTAGACGGGGTAAAAGCAGTCAAAAGTAGGGGGGTAGGGGTAGAGTGAAGTGGATAAAGGGGATTGAATATATGATGGCTGAAGGAAACTGGACTTTGGGTGATAATCACACAATAGAATATATAGATGTTAAATTATAATGTACACCTGAAAATTATATAATTGTATTAAACACTGTTACCCCAATAAACTTAATTTAAAAAATTAAAAAATCACACACTTATATTTCACACACCACTTTTCCTTCCACACCACACACACACACACCACGGACACATATACAACTCACACACAAACCCACACACAGACACCACACAGTCGTACATACACCCCACCTCCAGCACAGACTACATGAAGCAGCCAGACCAGAGGTGGAGCTCTCTGGAGTTGAAACCTGAAGGTAACCGAGAGATCACCTGCTACTCACCACTGGCTTCAGAGGAGGGAAGGTGGGTGATGGTGGGTTGCAGCAGGCGTGGTTCTGTCCTTTTCCACCTCCTGGGCATTTTTTGCCGCTCCTCTCCCTGGGGTCTTCCTGGCACCTGGAGCCTGCTGAGCCTGGATATGACTGGGATGCTCAACTAGAGGGACTGGACTCAGTGGCTGATACCCTGCTTTCCCATTTGTTCATGTGTCAATTCTGAAATGCATCCCACCTTCTTCCTCAGAGGGTATCAGCAAGAAAGCCCAATCTAGACAGCCCCATCTGCTCCTGTGATGTGCCGCACCCTGGCTTTTCTTCTTCTTGTCTTACTCACCACACACAGAACTTCCTCCTCCGCCTCCTGGAACCAACCCCACATACATGCATGCTCCCCTGTCTTTGTGTTGTGTCTGCTTCTGGGGGTGACTATGATAGAGCTCACATAGCCTTCTGTGTCTGCTCTGTAGTGTCTCAGACTTTTCCAGTGGTGACTTTCATCTCCTCTTCAGCACCAGGTCTTGTATTGACCTCTTGTCTTAGGAACTTTGGTTCTCTTCCCTAGGGTATGGGCTAAATTGTGTACCTCAAAAAAAAAAAAAAAAGATATGTTGAAGTACTAACCCCCAGTACCTCAGAATACGACTGTATTTGGAGTGGAGTCTTTACTGAGGTAATTGAATTAACATGAGGTCATCAGGGTGGGCCCTAATCCCAAAAGGTCCTTATGAAAAAGGGAAAATTTAGACATAGAGACAGACATTCATAGAGGAAAGATGATTTGAAGAGAGACAGAGAGAGGATGGCCACCTGGTCATCAGGTGCTGACTCCTGAGTGTTTGCCTGTCTCTCTACCCGTAGCAGCAGATCTAGGGACACAGCCATGCCATATGTATTCTTCATTCCTACATAAAATAATATGCTCAGAAAAATTTCTTCAAGTATTGACTAGTGATTCACATCACAAAATGGAGAGGGAATCACAGACTTCATGCTCGCCTGAGGCCTGTGAAATGTAGTGGGGGTACCTGTGCCTTCTCTCATTTTGGAGATGAGTGTGGCTGGCAGGGAAGTGTGGTCTGGGCAAGTGACCCTTTCTGTTCCTTAGTCTTCTCATCTGTGAGATATCAAATGTAATTTTTGCCTTTTTTGCCATAAACTGGGGCAGTTCTGAAAGCCCCTGTAAATAGAGAAAACATCAGTCAGGGTAAACATCAGCCAGTGTGGTTGTTGGCTTCACTGATTATCCTAAAGTCAATGTCAAAATTTTGGAAGACTTGGAGCCTCCCAGAGGTCACCTCTGTGGTGAAAGAGCATGGACTTTGAGGCCAGGCAGACAGAGTTCAAATTCCAGACCCGCTGCTTCCTAGCTTTATACTTGAACAATGGGGATGGGGCTACATAACCACAGAGTTTTTACTGTGAGCCCCTGGGACAATGTGGGCACTAAGTAATTAAAATTTAGCACTGTCATCAATAAATGGTAACACTATGGCAAGCAAACAAATAAACAAATAAAAAACCCAAACATTTAACATTTAAATGTGCTTACCAATATCTTAAAAAATTACAGTGGCTGCAGCTGCCAGATATAAATACATCTAGATATAAAACAAAGGTGGTGAACAAACAAACAAAAAACTCACAAGGCCACTGAAAGACTTGGGGAAATTTAGGTAGGAACTTCAGAAAAGCATCAGAAGTTAGCTGAAGAAAATACTTGTTAGGGAAACCAGGTACTTGATGAATGCCTCTTCACACCCTTAGCCAGGAGGACTCAGGAAAACTCACTTCTTGATGTTTCTTTATTACAGTTGGGAATCTTGCCTTGGAAAGCAAAATTGGCCTCTAGATGCAGGAGGGGAGGGAAATGGTCCACAGTAAGATTCTCAGCCTCTGATATTCCAGAGGTTTTTACTATCCTCTCCAGTGCTAAGCTGGGCCCTAGGTAACTGACCTCAGGTGGAATCTTGTTTTATTTTTTCTTTTCTTTTTCCCTTGACAAATATGTGGGCAACAGCTCATCTAGCCCAGATGATCTGGGAAAGAGGCCCAACCCATCAACTATTTGCAGCTGCTATATCTGTCCTTGTCTGGGAACAAAGAGGCTGTCCTCAATCACCCTCAGGATGAACTCTGCAAATAAGGCATCTCTTGTCTAGAAAAATAGAAGGGGCTGGGCCCACCCCTGGGTGTCTCATGGACCCCAAAGAGCTCTCCAGGTTCTGGGCAGGGCCTGGTCTGGATCTCCTGGGGTGGCCTGGCCTTCTGGATGGCTCTCAATGAGATAGTCCTCCAACCTTCAACTAAAGAAGAGATGGAGCTGCAGCATGCTGTGTAGTTCAGGATTTGGAGAGAGGGACTAAGGACAGGGGTTGGACAGTAAAGAGAAGGCTGCTTCTCAAGTACCACACGTTTCTTCTGATGCTCACTGTGACCTGGCTGTTCCCTTGGAAAGCTTTGTTCAGGCAGCTGCCAACATCCAGGATAGAAAGTCTAGGGATATCACCTCTAAAGCTTCCCACATGCTATTTTATTTAGAAAGAAAAGGATAAAATATGAAAATAAAGCAGATTCCCTATTCTTGGCTTGTATCAATGTGCTCTTGGGGTCAGACCCAGTCACCTCCAAAGAGGATTCTGAATCTGTGGTCACTTATGTTCTTATAGAGTCTGGATAGCTCATAGGTGTCATCTCTTCCTTTTTGGGGTCATTTGTCCAGACCCTCTGCTCCTCTTGGTTGTGGGAGGGGTGATCCAGAGAGGACAACTTTTGGCATGTGCAGTGGCAAATTTAAGTACAAAAACCATCATGGAGCTCGCTTCTGTGCCAAGAAGTATGCTTAATGTGCAGTAAGCACTTCTCTCGGGAAGAGCTTGTCTCATTACCACAGCCCAGGTTATAGCACAAATGTGGTTCCAGGCCCACAGGTGGAGATGGTGCTAGGAGAACATTCCTGAAAGAGTTGATGGCAGAGTTGAGTTTTGAGGGATAACTATGAGTCTGGGAGATAGGGAGGGGAAGTATGGGAAGGAAGAAAAAAGATATTCCAGGCAGGCCATACAGCATGTTCAATGACATGAGATGGAGCAATGTGTCTAGGAAATGAAGCAGCTCAGAATGTAGGAGAGTGCATTGTAAATGGGTAAGTGAGTCTGAATGAGAATATACATGGGATCCCTGATTATCTTTTTCTTTCATGCCCTCCTCAGCCCACCGTTCAGCTAGTCATATAACTCAGGTTCCTAAACACTACCCCCCACACCATTGGCTGCCATTAAGCTTCCTGGTTTCCTCTCTGGCTAGCTACCCTTAGCCTGCTGTATTCTCAGCCAGGTTAACTCTCCTTCCTCTCTCAATCAGGTAAACATATCCACTAACGGCCAAATCCCCCTACATTCCAAACTATGAATTCTGAGTCAGCCAATAGTTGCTGGGGGCATCAGGACTTCTTACCTGAGTTATCTCACCTGATTCTCACATTAACTCCTGAGAAATGAGTGTGCTGAGCCCCGTGTACAAGTGAGAAAACAGAGGCTCAAAGATATGACTCATCTAAAGCTAAAGAGCCAGGAAGTAGAAAAACTAATTCTTGCAACTTGATTCTGGGGAAAAGTCCATTGTGTTCTCACTACAAACACCCATGAGTATTTTAGTATCAATGGAAGGTCTTTGTAGGTGAGAGATATTTTCCTGGAAAGTGAGACAGATTCTGCAAGTCCAAGTTCAAAAGGCTGAGACCTGGTGATAATCATGGCTGATGTTTTCTGAATGTTAAACACCATGAGTGCCTTCTCTAATTTCACCTCAAGAGATAATGCTGAGGGGGCTTTATTTCCCAAGTCCTGAGGTGAGAAAGTTGAGACTTGGCCAAGTCAATTGACTTACAGGCTCTCTTGCCCCGTGGATCCAGACACTGTGGACTCTAAGAGAACTGGTAGATAAGCAGTTGGATCCTGCTGTTGTTTCTCTGAAAAATGGAGAAAGAGGAAAAACAGTTTCTGCCTTCAGTACTTCTGCATTCTTCTATACTAGACCAGAGCTAGCCATCTAGATGTGCTCTGGCTGGGAGAAAAAAATACAGAAACTTTGACTGATCTGGCAGGTTGCTAAGGAAAGAGTTGCTTATGGCCTGAAGCACTGGGAGGACTCTTATGTTTTGTCTCATCTTGTAACCCTTTCTTGCTTCAGGGTGGCTGGAGACAATGAACTGGCCCTATTGCAGCATTTGAAGAACACTCGCCCTCCCTGTTCTCCTTTCCCAGGGTGTCATTGGCCGTGAACACATTTTTATCATTGGACAATTCACATACAGTGACTGAATGGTATTGATGGCATAACAATTGACCTTGATTGGTAGTGGAATTTTGAAAATATTGACTCTGCATGTGTGAAAGTGATTGCTATTTGGCATTCTGTACCAAGTTTAAAAATAATCAGAACATATAACAGTTAGAGGGCCTCAGATACCACAAAGGCCACCTCCTTTCTTTCACAGTTGAGGAAACAAAGGTCCAGACAGGGCACACTACTTGCCTAGGCTCTGCTTAGACCCAGGCAGCAGTGAGAAAATAGTGCACTAAACAGAGATGGTCCCACTGTCAGCGCTCAGGAGCAAGAGCTGGTTACTGTTGACCTGAAATTTGACCCCATTGGTTCTAGAATTATCCTGTGGGGACAAAGGGAAGTCTGGTCCATTTTTTGTGTAATAGTCTTCAGATACACAGCCTGAATCTCTGATTCCATCTTGTTTTGTCAACAGAGGCTATGAAGTGGAAGCACACTGAAGAGGTAGTCAGGAGCTTGTCATGTAGCCTTGCAGGCCAAAGTAAAGTTTACTGACTTTTCCCTCTCTAGTTGTGATGGGAAACCATTGGTGGTTCTTGCTTTTTTATTTTTGTCCTTGTTTTTTAAATGTAATGTTTATCCAGAAAAGTGAACAAATTAATTGATCTATAGATCACTTTAGGTAGTATTTCAATCTTAACAATATTAGTCTTCCAGTGCATGAACATGGGATATCTTTTTATTTATTTAGATCTTTAACTCTTTTCAGTAATGCTTTGTAGTTTTCAGCATATGTCTTGTACCCTACTGGTTAAATTTATTATCAAATATTTTATTATTTTAGATGTTGTGGCAAATAAATTTTTTTAGTTCTATTTACCACAAAATTTTTAAGTTTTCTTAATTTCATTTTCAGGTTGTTTCTTGATAGTGTATAGAAATACAACTGATTTTTGCATATTAATCTTTAACCCTTCAATTTTTCTGAGTGTGTTTATTAGCTCTAATAGTTCTATTGTAGGTTCTTTGGGGTTTTCTATTTACAATCATCTGAGAATAAAGAGAGTTTACTTCTTTCATTTTGATTTGATTACAGCTATGGGGTGAATTTTGTGCCCCTGAAATTCATAGGTTGAAGGGCTAACTCCCAGTACCTTAGGATGTGAAGTACTATATTTGGAATAAGACCTTTAAAGAGAGAGTGAGGTGAAATGAGGTCATATGGTTGGGCTCTAATGCAATCTGACCTGTGTCTTTATAAAAAAGGAAATTTTGACACACAGGATGTGTGTGCACAGAGGAAAGACCATGTGAAGATACAGTAAGAGGGTGGTGGCCTTCTGCAAACTAAGGAGAAGGCCTCAGGAGAAACAGACCTAGCAACACCTTAGTCTCAGAATTCCAATCTCCTGAAGGGTGAATAATACATTTCTGTTGTTTATCACCACCATGACCACCACCACCACCACCACCAACCACCACCACCACCACCACCACCACCACATCTCTTTGCCCTACTCTGTGCTATTCTGTTACGATTGCCCTAGTAAACTAACATAGATACCTTTGTTTTATTTTTGAACAGTGACATTGACTCTCCAGGAAATTCTGCCTTGTCTCTTTTGTGCCCCAGGGGCCCAGATCAAGTCTTAGACTTGAGCCCGGGTGGTCTAATGAGGCCCCAGAGCAGGTAGAGGCTGAAGTGTGGCTAATTTTAAGTAAATATTAAATTGATTTGATTCCATGTAAAATGCTGAGTACCTGCTTTCCTTGATTTGTGACATTACACAAGGAACAATCAGCCTGTCCCAAATCCTCCTTTGATTGTTACATCTGCTTGATAGTCTTTGCCAAGTCACAAACCAGGTCCTTTTAGGGATTTCTCAGCAGAGTTAAGGCCTTGACTAGGATTTTCTGACAGAGAATTTATAGGTCTTACACTCATGTGGTGAGGAAAACTTAATCTGGTAAATGGGGTTTCCTGGCAGGGCTGGCCAGGTGGGACAACATCCTGAAGAAACAGAGTTCTCTTCTCTTTTTTTCTCTTGGTCTCTGAGCCAAGTCTCTCCTTGTCATTATAGGGTAGCTTTGCCTCCACCATCCCCTACCATGACTTGCACCACCCCACACTCAGGATGTATATGGACTAGTTACCTTGATGACAAGTATCAGTGATAGTGCCCTACCCTCTCCTCTCTGTTATTATCTGGTTTTGTTATTGGCTGTCATCATAGGGGTTACTTTATCCCCCTTTGGGTTTCCTGACCACTAGGGTCCCTGCCTTCCCCTCTTTCATGTCAGGTCATCAGACATCAAGAGGCCCCAGCCTTGCCTGAGCCATCACCCAGGGGCATTGAGAATAAGACCTAGAAAGGGGTGAGCATCCTACTCTTTGCTAAAATTGATTTTCATCTTCAAACAAGAAGATGGACCTCCTATGACATCTCCCCATGTTGTTTGATAGACAATTGAGTTATGCCTCCAGTGCCATTTTTTTCTTCTTGTGAAATGAGAATAATAATATGGACCACCTACTCCCCATAGGGCCCCAGAGTTGGCTAATCCAAGAGGTTGTAAATGCAGCATGAAGAAAGGACAACTCAGAAACACCACTCCCTTACTGGACTATTTCATCTTTGGGTTGAGAAGCTACCTCCCAATGTGAGGACAAGTCTTTGTGTGATATCATGCACTGGTGCAAAAATAGAAAAGATCTCTGTGTGTGTTTTTGAAGACAAGCATTCCCAGCTCTTCATGCATTTTCCTTTAGACTGAGTCAGGCCTCAATTTGACTGTGGCTTGCCCATCCATGGCTCCATTTTAGGTCCATGATTCTTCTCTGGCCTAGACTTGGCTTTGAATCCCAGTTCTCTTCCCCTCAGGAGTTTGACAATAAGAGCTGTGTCTTCTTTGATGTTACCTCAGTCTCCACATCTGTAAAATGGAGATGCTAATACATGCTTTATTGTTATTGTGAAGATGAAATTAAATAGTGGTTGTAGATACTGTATCCAGAGTTCTAAAAAATTATCCTAAGAAAATAATAAAATAATTATGTGTAAGAATGTTCACCAAAGAATGGTTTATTAGAAAGAATAATCAGAAATAATCTAAATACTTAGCACTAGGGCATCTTTCACATCTGTTGAGTATAGCCCATTGGAGAATGCCAGGATGTGGTCTCTACAAGTGATTGTGCATATGTACTTTCAATGACATAAAAGGAATTTTACAAGAGATTGTAAATTTATTTTTAAAATAGCTTATGGAACATTTTCTTTAAAATGATCTTTGGTGGAAGAGTCACATTAGTCATGCTAATTATTGTTTTCCTACCCTCATATCTCTCTTCTTGCCCATGCTCCAGCAGCTAGTTTTGTGTAGGGACCCTGTCCTAGCCATGTTGATCAGAACAGGTATGGCTAGCAGAGCCAAGCTGAGCCAACCAGATTTGTTCTTTTGAGAACAGAAACAAAATGCTGAGCACAAATGCCCTTGGGAATGACCATTAGAGGACAGAAGCAAATGGGAGCAGTAGAGAGGGAAGACCCACAGCCACAAGAGGGACAGAATTGGGGAGCTAGAAAGAGCATGAGACTGGCCACCCAAATTCTTGTCATCATCATGGAACTCAACTGTATCTTGCCCAACCTTATCACCAAAAAATGTCTTTGTGTCCTGCTAAGAAAATTTCTTTACTTGACATAGTTCCTGTTCTTTTATAACTAAACAATGGCTGACACGACAATGGTCCATGAACACGTGAGGTTAAAGTGCTTATTGTTGAACACAGATATTTCATACAGTTTAAATTATTTTCTAAACTTCTCAGTATTTTCTATTTTTTTCTACAATGATTACTCATGTGTAGTTGCTTTAACAAAAATAATAGAAAAGGCATCCACTAGGAAAATAGATTAGCAGGTTTTTATAAAGTTAAACTTCAGGTGGCCAGCTACTCCACTTTGAGGTGTTCGCCTTTCTTGCAGGGCAGAAGGACACAAGTGAGAAGGACACAAGTGAGAAGGACATGGTGAGAAGGACACAGTGAGAACACAGCTATTTAATAAACTGGAACAGGGCCTGCATCAGAAACAGAATGTGTAAGGACCTTGGTCTTGGACTTCATCCTGGCCAAGAGAGGCTGAGCTGTCCTCACTCCAGGTGGTTCACATCCTGGGAGATCAGCCAAGGCCTGAAAAAGCCAGTCAGTACACACCCAGCACCCTTATCCTCAGCTAGGGTAAGGCTGAGGCTCAGATTTGCAGTTTCTCTAAAGATTAAGCTTGTCGCCCATTTATACCTTTGGCTTGCTGACATCATTGGTTACCTTCTTCATTGCATCACTCCACCTACTTTTCTCCCAGTGTGCCTGTACCTCCCAAAGAAACTGTTGTTCACAGTCTTTGATCTGGATTTTGGGGAACCCAAAGCAAGACACACTGCTCCAATTTAGTTTCCTAAAACAGGTCAGGCCGTGTTACGTTTGGATCAAACACTTGGAGGGTTTTCTCATCACTTTTAGAAAAAAACAAAGTCCTTTGTTTAGTGCTAGAACCTTTCTTCATCTGTCTTCATGCTTCCTTACCAACCTCGCTTCACCTCGCACCCTTGTGGTGTTCCAGATGCCCTTTGAATCTCTCCTGCTCCCACCTGCCTCTGCACTCTGCACACCCTCTTTGTCAACAAGAATGAATGCTCTTGGCCTAGTGGACCCAATTCAAAGGCTACTTCCTTGTATGGCTTCCTCTGATTTTATTAAAGTCTCTATTAGTTCTCTTCTGTGCTTTCTGAGTTTTCAGCAGCTCTATATAGCACATGTACATGTGTTGTTGTGCCCTGGGGCTCATAGTGAGCCCCCTCCAACAATGCTTTGTGGGCTGGGCTGTCCTTGTCCACTGGGATATGGTCTTATTCCTCATATACCTCTGGTGATAATTAAAAGGACTGACTCTCAGTAGCATTTTATTTTAAAAAAGAGTAAACAAATAGATAGATTTGTATTCTATTTTCTATGAAGTTATTGGAGAGGCCTTTTTATTCCATAAGTCAAGTCCTGCCATCGCCCGCTTGTTCAAGACTTATCAGCACACTGATGCATAACCAGCAACCAACCATGAGGGGTGCCGTGACCTAAACTCTGCCCTACTGTCCATAGGCTTTCCCATCAATGTCCCTGGTACTGCTCCACTGGCCACACCGACCTTCCTTCTGTTCTTGGCACACACAAGGTCATTGGACTCTCCATGAAGAAAGCCCTGTCCAGAGTCTAGATAGCTGGCTCCACTCTAATGCCAGTTCTGAAGTTACTCTTTCCTTGCACATCCTGCCAAGAAGGCACCCACCCCAGTCTCAGTCACATAACTATGTGTGATGTGAACACTACAGCCCAACTGCTTCCTTGGTTAGCTGTCTGCTTGGATGTTGTCTGTATCTTCCACTAGAATGTAAGCCCCATAATGTGGGCTTACTTGTCATCTCTGTGTGTCCATCCCCGGCATCCACTGCAGTGTTGGTCTGGTAGATGGAGGAGCCGTTAGCACTTGGATGTGTGTTGGTTTTTAATTCTCAAAGCATTCAATGCATCCAGAGATAAAATGTAGCTACAATGATACAATTACTACACCCAAGTCCCATTGTCTGTCATCCTTAGGTTATGAGTAAAATGTTCCACACTGTTGAAATTGAGAAATTTAAGTACATTTAAAAAGTCAAGTGCAGTTTCCAGACATTGTTCTAAAATGATATTATACACAGACATCTTGGTCTTCAGGAAATAAGCATACCAAACAAACATCAACCTTCTCCTGAGTGGTCAACTTCAGGCACAGTTATAACATTTCTCGTGTAGACTGGAAAAGGCCAGAGGTTGCCTGATTTCAATACACTCAGGTATCAGTGCCAGTAAATAGAAGTACTTGGGTAGCCTCTGGAGCCAGAGTTCCAGTCATCACCATGACAAGAGCTGCTAGAACAGCCTGCAAGTGTGTGAGCACACTCCAGCAATGCCCTTGGGCTTCCTTCTGCCTTGAGCACCGTGGCTAACAGTTCCCAACACCCCATGTGGGACAAGCACTCCAGCCCCTCACCATCGAAATCATTTTCTCCTTTCTGGGAAGGACCTCCTTAAGTTTGTTCTGATGAGTAATTTCATACCTCCTTCTCCTCAAAGACACAGAGTGCTGCAAACACAGTTGAAAAATAATTTTTAAAAAGCTCCTTTTTGAAGTTGAGCATTACAATGAGGAAAGACACAGAAGAAAAGGCTGGGACAGAGGTGGAACATAGAATAAGAATGGGAAAAACAAAGAAGGAGGGAGAGAGGCAAGGAGAAAGGAAGAGGGAAGGAGAGAGGAGGTGAGATAGAGGCTGAGGCAGGCCACTCTTCTCTTCAGAGTGAAGGGAAAAATCATGAGTCACAGCTACAGATTCACATTTGCCAAGTAGGATGGACAAAAGAATAATAGTTGTTTATCAGATATTTCAGGAATGTGTGCTCCCTTTTTCACAGCTGACAGCTTTTTACTGGAAAACATCCCAAATAGACAGAAGTAGCAGGCACAGAAAACACTCAGGGCTGTTAGTATTTAACCCCTGCAGCCACCACTAGAGAGGTGGTTCTCTTTCACCTCTGCCAACTAACAGCGACCTGCATAGGAGACATTTCTGTTCAGCCAAGTGCCAGGATAGCAGCTGCCAGCTTGAGGGCAGCAGCTCATCATGTTTGGGGGTAAGAGCCAGCTACACAGCTCAGTATAACACAGGAAGGAGCCCACTTATCAGCCACAGACCATTTCCCCAGGATGGGTTTTGGAATTGACTGGTTTAAATTTTTTTCCCTCCCTTTTTTACTCTTCTGCCACCAGACAGGCTCCAGAAAGCTGGAAGAAGAAGCAAGGACACTCTAAATCCTGTGGAATGCACAAGGTGGATGGCTTGACTATAATCTGTTTCAGTCCCTGCTCCCACAGCCTGTGTGTCACCTGGCCGCCACTGCTCAGCCTGTAGATGTCCGTGCCCACCCACCCGCCCCAAGTCAAGGTTAAAGGAAACTTTAGGATTCTGCTGAGCAGTGCTCTTAAATCTTACTACTTTTCAGAATCATCTGGATTATATTCAGATGCCTAGGCTGCACCTCAGACCTGAGAAATTAGAATCTCTGGGGGGAGGGCCTGGGTAGCAGCATTTTATAAAGCTTGCCAAATTGTGCTGGTGGCAGACAAGGATGGCATGCAGACAAACTGTGACTCACAGCTTTAAAGAGAAAAACTGAGATGGCCTTTCAAGGTCATCAGCATATCTTTAGGTCCTGTTCACATCGCCTCTCTAGAGTTTCTCAAGTCTACCTTCTGTCTCCATCCTCATCCACAGCCACTGTTATACCTGGGATTGGGAAAAGCCCTCCTCTTCCTGCTTTGCTCCCCATGTCCAACAATGTCGCTACCCCATGCTTAATAAACTTCAATGATCTCTCCTTGCTTTCAGGACAAAAACAAAACTAGTGAGAATGACTTCCAGGCTCTGGCCTCCCTCACAGCCTCTCTCTGGTCCACTCTCTTCCTCCTGTAGCCCCAATAACCTCTTTTTTCAGTTCCTCAAATGTACCAGCCTCCTTTGGACTTCAGTGCGGCACCACCTCTTCCAAGAAATATTCTCTGCTCATGATCCCTCCAACTACTCATAGGAGACACACTCTTCAATTCAGGCCTTACAGCCTTTCTCACTGTGTGTGTGTGCACACATGCATGCATATGCATGTTTGCATGAACACGTATCTGGGGTTGTGACCAGCGCCATTTCCCTGGCTCAGCTGTCAGCTATGTGAGAGCCAACACAGTGCCTGTTTTGCATGCTATTGTACCTCCAACACTTTGCATGGAGCCTATCTCATTGTAGATGTTCAATAAATATTTGTTGAATGAAACATGCAATCTTCTACCCAGTCTGGTGAGAAGATGCTCATTGTTTGTTTCCTCATTCCCGAACCACCCTGCTGGTCTCTCTGGTCTCCCTTCACCAAGCTTTTCATATTGGACATCTCCCATTGCCCACAATGCTCACAGGTGTCCTTTGAGCTGCTACCCTGGGGTCTGGTGAGGTATCACTGCTACTTCTTTACAGCTGTTAGCCTGGGGGTCTGAAAACAGTATGTGCTTCCAGTGAGGACATTACCGTCATCATGCTTCTGGAGCCCCCCTTGGGACTGGCTGTCAGATCTGTGACTGCTTTGGAATCTCCTCCCTAGGCTTGGCCTTTATCCTTGAAGGCTGGATCTGCTTTTAGAAATTGTCAAAAATATAATTGCATGCCAAACTGTGGGGTAACATTGTTTGGGTGTAAAGGATCTAAGGCTTGTAAATGGGCACAGAAGTGATTCTAAAGGAAAAAGACAAAGCATATGATCCACAATTTCATTTGTAGTTCGACAGATTTGCTGCAGAGGAAACAAGCCACACTTGGCCACCACATGCTGAGCACTTGCTGGGCATTATGGCACCAATCACCAGGGGACACCTGCCCAAGATCCAGTGATCCAGATCCACATCAACCAACCCTGCCTCCTCCTCAGACAAGGCTTTCTTCATCTTTCAAGGAGGGGAGGTCAGATAGCAGGTATTGGGAGAGGGAAGGTCTTCCCTCCTCACTTTGTGGACATGTTCCTAGAGAATACACACTCCCCTGGGTGATTTTGCAGGACTCTGTCAGGCCTGGCCAGCAGAGGGCATGATCCCCTATAGTGTCCAGAGGTGAGTGCAGCAGCTTCTCAGGCCCTGTGCTGTTCTAGTCTCATCCTTTCCAACCACAGTGAAGGAGGGGGCTGTCCTGAGGATTGCAGAGGCACAGTGTCTCCGAGGGAACTTTCCAGCAGTGGCCTCCTCCTCAAGAGGGAGTCCTGCAAATATGACTTTCTGAGCTGGGTGCTCAGATGTCCCCTTGCTGCTGCTTCTACCCTCAGTCCTGGCCTTGGGTCCAGGCCCCTATGTCCCTGGAACAAACCAAGGTCCATCTGGATTACATGTCTGCCTGTGAGTGACAGAGGCCAGGAACACTTTGAAGCTCAAGGAGAGACCCTCTTAATCTATTCTTCAAGCCTGCCATGGCTCCTTTCACTCAACTTTTACCATTTCCAGCACTTTTTTTTTGGTGATGTCACATATGTTGCTCTGTTTTCTGCATGTTGTGTGTGAACTCCTTGAGGAAAGCTATTCCATGTTGGAGGGGGTCATAATGTCTCAGGGTTATCAATTTCTCAGTTGTTTACTTATCGGTCAGGCACATGTTCACCCTAAAGGTAACATGGGTGAACCTAATAGAAGCCAAGACAGGGTTAAACGTGCACAGATTTTGTTAAGGGAGCCATCTGTGTAAGTGACAATGTGGAGGGAGCTGGGACAGCTGCGTTCCATCATCTCAGCTTGGGGTTAAGAAAAGCTGAGTTTATCAAAGGCAAACATCTGTCCTCATGTCTCATGTTTGCACAGACATTTCCTGTGCTCGTGCTTACATGCCAGTATTGCTTAAGAGCTTCCAACTGCACAGTCATAAAGTATCTGCCCTCTGTTGGAATCCCTGAAGGTGTGTGTGTGTGGGGTGGGGGTGGGGAGGTTCCCTTGCCTCAGCCCAGTGCATCAGGAGCTGAAGACAGACCTTATGCCTTCTGCACTCTCTTCACTCGTCTTTCCTCATCCATCTCTCCTCCCATACTGCAAGGTGCCAACTGCGGTGGCTTGAGGCAGGAGTGACACAAAAACAACCTGAAATCTTAAAGATACTTATTTGGTATCACAGCTTCCTCCATGAATTTCCACAGGCAAAGATCCTGGAGCATCTCATCCTACATCCCTGAGACCTATGAGAAACCTTGGTCAAGGTTCAAAATTGTGCAGCTCCCAGAGTCTCAGGGAGGTCCTTGAGGAGTGACTCTAATTTCTTAGGAGTGACCCTAAGAAAGGACTCTGTGCGGGAAGGGTTTGTCTGTGGATGGAAGACATCCCTGGTTAGCATGTGTGGGAATTGGCTTATCTTTGCAGAAATCTGCAGAGCTTGGCTAAGGAAGTTCTAAGGAAATAAGATTTATTCACATGAAAAATGACATATCCAAATGCATCCACCAGCTCTTTTCTTCCTGATGCATCACATATGAAGAATTCTGAATGTTATATCTCAGGCTCATTCCTTTCTTTCTCCCAAGGAGGATTCCATGTCCGTTAGTCAGGTTTGAGATGCAGAGACTGTGGAAGGAATGGAGAAAGACAAGCCTGAGTGAGTAGGAAGACAGGAAAGGAAGGAGAGACTTGTTTCTTGGATCAGCCTCTGAGCTTTCCTCTGTTTTGAAGAATTAGGGTAATGGACAAAGAGGAGAGAAAACTTCTCAGCCACTGCAAAATGCTGATAGAGGCAGACAGGATTAAAACAGGGCAGACTTAAAGGCTGGAAGTAATTAGAGTTTTTGCCATTTAAATTGAGAAGCTACAGAATTGTGGAAGAACAAGAAAATCAGATAGAGAGAATTTTTAGAAGTGTTGCCCTGGTTTGTAAATTGAATCCCTTTGGCATTCTTCCAGACACAACTAAAAATTGAAACCAACTATTTTTTACTTTTGTTTTTTGGACTGTGATCATTTTATTGGCTTATATACACAAGCAATATAGAAATACAGCTCAGAAATTTACTGTTAAGAAAATGACTGAGATTATTCATTACAACAGGAAAATACATTCAATGATTTGTTCATTCAGCTATTAAGCATCCATATCTATCTCACAGATATATTAAAATTCAGTTTTATTCTATTTACTGGCTCATTTATTCTCCCCTTCTAGGCAAAGGCATTTGTACTCTAGCTGCCTTCAAAAGATATGCTGCCTGGGTTGAGGATTAAGTCTCCTCTCTGCTTTAAATTCAACAGTGAACCTGCTATAGAAATGAATCATAAAAAGAGATACTCTTTCCTTATATGCTCCAGACAACTCCAAAGTATATCTAACTTTGTCAAATTAAAGCTGCTTTCCAGAGACTCTGTCAACTCTGGATGAGATGACTGCAGGCCATTATTGTCAAACTACTTGGCACTTGTGGACAGAGCAGCTGCCCAGGCAGCTGAGAGCTGACATGCCAGGGAATGTAAAACCAGTAACAAGATGGAGGAGCCACACTGGCTCCCTTTTGGTGCTTAATTACCCAGAGGAAAGGCCAACAATAGGGACTGTAAATTGTCCTTGGGAAACAATCTTAAAAGTGGCTGCCCCTCCTCTGTCTTCAGGCCAGACCTCCTTACTTTCCCCTGGCCTGCTGCTCTTCTAAGCCTGGTTGCTCACTAGGCCAGGAGTGGCCCTTTTACTAAGCAACCTCTCCCAGTGGGCTGCCCAGACTTCCTTGGCATTTCCCTTCTCTAAACGAGGCCTCACCCCTTCCTGTTTTCATGGTCACTAAGATTCCAACCCAGTGAAGGGAAATATTATATTATATCTTTTTCTTTGTTTTCACCCTCGCTACCTGCCTTCACACTAGATCCAATCAATCCACAAGGAGAAGAACTGCCTCGGGTGTTTAAAAGATGGGGTGCAGTACTCCAAGGACTCATTCTAGTGCTTGTCTTCAGAAGGTATCTCATGATGCACTGGAACTCTTTTCATCCAGTCCAGCATGAACTGTGCAGGGTGCAGAAACGTCTACACTCAGGACAAAGTAGCAGGTCAGATATTTCCACAAACACAAGCTTAAGTAACTTTTAATGAAAGAACAGATTAATGGCCTCATGCCTCAGATATTAAAATAAAACAATGAGAAAAATTGGTAAATATAATGTTTTCTATTTCTTGGTTACATTTCATCTCTAACACACAAATATTGCCAAGGGTAAATTTTGGACACTCTTGCAGTATATTTGTCCTACATTTTTGAATAGCAAGGCTATGTGTTATCTCAAAATGTTGGCAATGATGCAATATCAGTTTTCCAGAATTGCTTCCATGCTTAGTAGAGAATTATAATAGCTGATTTCTTTCCCAGAGACACAGCTTGGGGTGGGGCAGTGAAGGAGTCTTGCCCTGAAATTTGGTCTCCCACTTCTAGGAGGGTTATGAGACAGACCCTCCATGAATGTGATGCATGGAAGCAGGGTGCATCTCTGAAGGGCTGCTTTTGACACGTTCAGAGGCCCATGGAGGCATTTGGCTTTCCCCCCACTGGCTTCTTGACTTGAACTTCCCTCCTCAGCACAGAGACATGGGCTGAAAGAGGCTTTGGAAGCGACATGATGTCATCGAGAATTTCTTCTCCTTTAAGTTCTCTGGAGCAGTACAATTGTGTTCCCACTGAGTAAATATTTTGGTACAGAAGATGCACCTGGATCAGTGGAGATACAAGTCAGCATGTCAGAGGAGACTTCTTGAGCATTGTTGGATATTTCTTGACCATGGGTAATAAAAACTAATGGCCATGTGCTCTTTCTAGTGCTACATATATTGTAGGCATTTTCATGTCCTTGAATCTCCTTCAAGCTAATCTCCTTATGCTATTGAAACTGAGGCACGGAGAAATCAAATGGTTTGCCCAAGTTGACACAATCATTTAGCAAATATTTATGGATCATCTGCTGGGACCAGGGATTGTAGTCAGCTGTGGGCAGATGGGGATGAAAAAGCATCAGTGTTCCTGTCCTCCTGGTACCTACCAGTTAGCTGTACCTGGAGTTTTCTGAGAGTGGGAGGACATGACAAGCTAAGCACAGAATGGAACTGGGAGCAAAAGTAGCATTTCTCTGTCTGTCACTTTCCAAATAAGTGAAACTGACCTTTAGAGAATTTCTGCATCATCTAAATGAACATTGGAGCTAAGGCTTGGCTTCTATCACTGGAAGGGTAGGTGCGATGATCCCCACATGGGTGGTGCGGTGTTTCACAATGTTGCTGGCTAAGTAAGCAGTTTGCAGAGAACCAGAACATGGTAAAATAAGTTTAGCCCCATGATGAGAAGAAACATTACTTAATCCTTGGAAGAGTCATAGGATACTTGAAGATTTCTGAAAAAATTAAATAATGTATATGAAAGAGCTTTTTAAGAAAGGATTAAAACATTCTTCAAATGCAATTTTACTCTTATTTTCTAAAAAGATTCAAGAGGATTATAATAAAAGAAGTACATAGAATAAGATGAGTAAAATTAAAATTAAAGTAAACATAATGCACTGAAAAGGCAGGGAGATAAAGCCATAAAATGAAATCTACTCTAAGAATGACCGCTGAGTTCCCTGGTAGTCAGGGGGAAAGGTGAAATGCCATGAGTTACATGGCTTTTATTCATTAGCTAACTAAAGAAAGCATATCAGGCAGCTGTAAAAAGACATACTTTTCTTCTGCAATGGATTCCAGGGGCATCCTTCTCTGCCTCTTCATGTAAAGCACAATGAACACAGATGGGCGTCTTCAACACTTTTGTTTAACTGAAAATATTGTCCATGTGGTCATTTATCAAGCATAGCATTATTTTTAAGAACCTTAGAATTTTTGTGATTTCTGAGTCTGCTAAAATTTTGGCTGATACATCCTACTGGTGGAGAGAATACAAGGATATTGAAGAACTATTTTTAGGAACAATGTCTTTATGGTAGGTAGATTCTACTTGCGGGCAGAAATATCCTTTCTGAAATATCCTGTCTAACCCACACTGTCCACCTTGCAAAGCCTCCTGATTTGATATCTCTGGTTGCCATTTTGCTCTGGACAGTTCTGTCTCTTACTCTGCCATGTGTCCTCATATTATTCACCTCTGGCACAAGCCAGGTGGCTCAAGTACTATCTACCTCCAGACATCCCTGATACTGTACACCAGATTTATGTCTGTTGCTCCTTAGCTGAGTGACGTGGGACAAATGCCCAACATCTCTGGAGAAATGGAGAGGTTTGTTAATGGTTATAAACATTTCCTTTCAGCTCAAATTTTCTTCCTTTTCTTTAACCATTGATTCTAGTTCCTAAGGGAAGGTCTCTGCTAAGATCTATGGCTGCTGACAGTATGAGAACTATTTCTCTGAAAGTTTTTCTGTTAAGTTACTTGCTTTGGCTTTTTTATGGCCCAATGATGGGGCTCAGGCTTTCATATTTTAATCAAAATGTTGGCAATGTTTATTTGGAAATGGTGATGATGGGAGGACACTGTGCAGCTGTGCAAATTGTTAATTGCATTGGATGGACTTGGTATGAGTTCAGCCTGGCTAGAACAACACACAATCAGATGACAGGCTGGGGTTGGTATGACAGGGAACATGATCCCCAAATACTCCAGTTAGCTTCTCACCCCAAGTGAGCTTTCTCCATGCTATTTGATGAAATCTTTATACTACTAGTGAGTGAGAAGAAATGGCCATTCATGCCCTTAAAGACAATAGCTTCTATAGAGAGCCAGCCCTACAGTAGGTTGCTTGCACAGGGCTGGTGCTTTGCAGTGTCCTGGATGGTGGGAGAATTCAAAGTAAAGGACTCTGCCTGGTTCAGTCCTCACTTTCCCCAAACAGAAAAATATAGTTATGAGAACAAAAGGGTCAATGAATTGATTAAAAACTCCTTATGAGGAAACAAATCCCCTTCCATTGCTATGAAGTTGGAGGTGAACGAAACAAGAAAAAGCTTCTCTTTTTTTTCTTTGTTGAGTGGTGAAAAGCAAAAATGACCAGGTCTCTGACTGGAAACCGTTTTCTATGAGCTATGAATGGACTTGATTTGCAGCATCTGGGAGTTTGGAAGGGCCCTGTCAAAATTTTACCCAGAAGGAATGTGGCTGGCCCATGATGCACAGTGGGGGCCAGATTTCTTTACTTTTAAATTCAAACAAAGGTGCACTGACTCGGCACTGAATTCTTAGAGGGTACCCTAAATTTTCATCTACACCTGCAGCTGTTCCTATGTAGAAATCCCTCTTATTTGTTGAGTGGTTTAATGGAACCACCTCTAACTAAAAGAGTGGTTATATGGATGAGTTATGTCCAACTGGGGCTCTGCCTCTCCTCAGCACAAGCTGACCCAGGAGCTGTCACTAGACAGGAAAGCCCCTTCTCAGAAGCAGGGGCTTTCTTCTTTTCTGGGAAGGAGAAGAACTTGCTGTTTTTGCAGATCCCCACACTGTCCTGGAGCAGGAGGCTCTGTCTGACTTGCTTTAGGGGAGCTCAGGCCCTGGGAGGGAGAAAGGAGGTTTAGTACTGGTGTCAACTACACTTTATCTTAAATGCCCAGGAATCTTGCAGATTTCTGCTTAACACCAATCATCAAGATGGAATGCAGGCTTGGTGGGTAAGTGTGGTGGGGCGGGATGGGGGACTTGGTTGCCTTATCTTTAATGCCCTGATAGAATAAAGGAAGTGTCTTTCTAATGTCCTAACTGGTCCTGTAGGAAAAGGGTCATTAACTTCCCTGACATGGACAATGGTCTGCATGTTTCATATTGGAGACTAATATATTAGTGATTTACAACCCCATCTCCCCCAGACATAAAGAAAAGACATATAATTTCTAGGAGGTAGTTTCATTTATCATTGTGTTTCCTTGGGTCATCCATGAAAATTTTAATAAGATTTTAATTCTAATATATTTAATTCTAATATAACATCAAGGTTACCACAAAAAGCCATTTTCTATCTATGGGCAAATGAAAATTATAATACAATTTAGAAAAATAGTATAGTTATAACTCATGATTTTTTTGTTAGGTCGAGGTTGGGTGCCATCTATAGGGACATCCTCAGAAGGGTTCTGGCAGGTATGCTGAGTCTGATGACTCTCCTCTCATCGCATCCAGCCCCCACCTCTCAGAGCCATGAGCTCCAGGACATACCCTCTTTCCATGCTGACTTCCAAAGAGAAATTCTAGATGCTGTCCCAAGGTCCTGAGTTAAGTTCTAGCATTCACTGAATTCTGCTTAAATATGTCCTAAATGCTTAAATTTTGTTCCTAATCTAAAACAAAAATTGGCTGCATCATTTCACTTAAGAGGAACATGATTAACATTTATTAACCAAGACACTTCTCCAGAAGTGAAATTCTGAGGCATTTAGTCACACTTTATAAGGCACTGTGTGCTCAGGGAGAGTGGCTGCAACTGACTGGTGGAGGCTACTTCTCCATATGAAGGCTCTGTCCTCAGGAAGGCACAGATGTCAGAGTGATGTCTGTGACGTAAGACCTTGTGTTTGTTACTAAGAGTTGCTGCTTTTAGTCAATTGTAGTTAAGTGACCTTAGAGCCTGTGCAAGGCTGGACAGAGACCCAGATGACTGCATCAGGTTCCCTCCACTCTGTCCCTATGAGAGAACTGTATCAGAGGGTGACTCACAGTGACTTCAGTAGAAAAGAACAGCCTGTCCCTCATGCAAGGGCTTCCTGTAAAGCATGTCACTGGTTTGGTGACATTTGACACATAATGAGATATTTTCCAAAGATAAAACCCTGGTCAGGGTCTTCAAAAACATAATAAAACTAATAGAATTGTTAAGCAACTAAAATGAGAAACCGTCTTTTCCTAGTAATTTTATAATCCCTCAGAATAAGCGGACCCGTGATGATGTCACTGGTCTCCCGCTGCCTGTACAGTCCTCCTCTCCTTCTGTGGAAACTGGAATTTGTGCTAAGATTTGAGACACTGAGAGAAAAATTACCTAAAAGTAACTGTTCAGTATTGATGCCAGCCCCTCCATAGTGAATCTGGGCTGGCCTCGTGGCCCATTGCATATGGTGGAAGTGACTCTCACTCAGGGCTAGAGCCGTTAGAAGCCAGTAGAAGGCCCAGCAGTCTCTTCTTTTGTGCTTTGGGAGCCTGAGTTGCCATGAAATAGGTCCTGTGGAGAGAGAGAGAGAGATCCTTAGACTGCACAAGAAGTCTTGGCTGAGGCAGCCTCTGGCTGGCTTCCAAGGAGCCATCTTGATTGTTCCAACCTAGCTGAGGCCCTGCTAATGCAGCCATGACTGGTTTCGTGAGAAACAAAAGTGTCCATGACCAGTCAACCCACACTTGTGAGAAATTATAAATCAGTGTTGATTTAAGCCACTAAGGTTTGGAGTGGTTTACTTTGTGGCAAGGTTATAGATAAAATAGGCAAGTCTTGGGCCTATTTTACCTTAGCCCATGCAGTAGTACAATAAACTTAACTCTGCTGCCTGTCCATACTAGTATAGAAAACAGGGCTTACTCCCTGTGGCAAGGTGAGGTTAAGTTACCACAATAAAAGGAAGGTGAGCAGGGGTCTGGCCAGCAGGGGTCTGGGCAGGCAGCTCTCATGATGTAACTGAT